>JASKGM010000008.1:4620809-4632834 GCA_034509205.1 Ceratonia siliqua
AGTTATATATTATTATTATTAGTTTTCAAACAATATGTTGTGACGCTGGAGTAAGGAGAGAATTTGCCCTAGTTTCCTTTTCTTTTATAGTGCTAAAGTTTAAAACCAGCTAGTGTTAAAATTTATTACTGTTTTTTATATTTATTTCAATGGCCATTCACTGTTGTCACTCTGGAATTTTGTTATATAAACTTGTTTTATAAAATTTATAAATAATTACATAAATATAGATAAATTCGTTCTCTCTGTTGCCATACAGTAGTTTATAGTTTGAAGAAAAAAAATTGAAGATGAGCAAATTAATTTCTTTTTTTAATTAATTGCACCATTCGAGTTCCTAAACGAAGGAAAGAAGAGGATAAGCTGTGCCACTGTGTGGGGCTTGCCACCGCCATACGCTTGGAAGAAGAGAGGCAAGATGTTGATTCGACGATTGCCTTCCATGGCAATTTCTCTCACCACAGCATTTCCCTTCCGTTCCCGAGCTACAAACATTGTTCGCATTCAAAAGGAGCTTACATTTTCTCACTCGGTCTCCTTCTGTCCCCGGAACGTTGTTTTTTTCTCCTTCTGCTCCGGTTCCGGTTCCAGTATTTCTGCCAGAGTAGCCGATCAACATCCTGAGGAATTAACGAAATCTGTAATTATTATATTTTTCTTTCGTTTAATATGCTGGTTTTAGGGTGGAGACCTTGGATTCGTGCACCTTATGGATAATTCTAGTTTTCATTCACAGTGGCACGAATAATCTTGAGTTGCTCTGTGGCAGGGAAATCTGAAACCTGGTCTTTATCTGGTAGGAACGCCAATTGGGAATCTTGAAGATATAACCTTCAGGTACTTGTGAAATTAGAATATTTGAACTTTCGCCATTGCGATTGAGTAGAATCTCGTTAATTTGGTTATTATTTTATCCTTAACCTTGGTACTACCGTTCTCTTATTCTCGCACTTTTATATTGTCTGGGTCACCAAATGCAGGGCTCTCCGCGTACTAAAGTCAGCAGATGTGATACTTTCAGAAGACACTAGGCATTCTGGAAAGTTGCTTCAGCACTACAATATCAAAACGCCCCTTGTACGGGTCTTATAAACTTATAATTGCTATTGATGTTATTCAGTTTATAATACCGTTCTCTAGATTTTCAGATGAGTTATCACAAATTCAATGAATCACAAAGGGAACTGGTAGTGTTGAAGAGGTTGAAGCAGGGTGAGATTGTCGCGCTAATAAGTGATGCTGGAACGCCAGGCATTAGTGATCCTGGTATGGAATTGGTGAGTATGCTGATTCTATGCTTACTTTAACGTACATGCTTGTCTGTGCGTGGTCATTTCTATATGTTTTCTTCAGTGTGAGGTGCGATGGAGATTTGTTCATCAAATGGCTTCTGAAATAAATAATGCAGGCCAAGTTATGTGTTAATGAAAATATCCCTGTCGTTCCTATCCCTGGGCCCTGTGCTTTGATATCAGCTCTTTCTGCCTCGGGTTTGGCTACTGATGAATTTACATTTGGTAATTTCAGACTGCCTTTTTGGTTGATGGTCCCCAGTAAAAACTATGCATTAATAGCACTTTTGGCACTTAACTTGACATATATTACTGTAGTTGGTTTTCTTCCAAAACATTTTGGATCAAGAAGAAAGAGGCTGATGGTTTCAGCAGATGAAGCAACGACACAAATATTTTATGTTCCTCCTCACAAGCTTTCTCAATTTCTTGAAGAAAGTTCTTCATTTTTTGGTGATGCAAGGTACTAAAAATTTGCCAAAAACTATAATGGTATATAACTTTTTTCGACTAATAAAACTATGCAATAACTTACCTCTTTCTTCCTATCAATATCTTACTCCTCATCTCTCAGTTTCATAATTTTCAATTGAAGCAATCATTGATGTATTCGTTTATTTGTGATATGTTAATACCAACGAGTTTCTCTAAAATAACCTGTTTTGCTATAAAATGATTTCTTCCATTTTTGTTATTGTTGTTGTTGCCAAGGGGATGAACCTTGATTTGTCTCATCTCTTGTATTAATGTGATAGAAAGGAAAATGAAGTTGCATTAGCAATACTTGCTTTTTCTTTGGGTAATTATACAGGAGGAGCAGAAAGACATGGGTTAGTGAAATAGTAGCTTATGCATTAGTTTTGACTCTCCTTTTAATGGTATTGCAGGCAATGTGTTATTGCTCGGGAAATGACTAAGTTACATGAAGAGGTAAGTTTAGCATTTATTTTGTAAAAGTCAGTATCCAGTAATCCAAACCCTGATTAGACTACTTTGATTTGATTAATTAGCTTATTTCTATGATGGCTATTTTGGAGCAGTTTGATTCTGCAACTATTTTTCATTTTAATCATGGTAATAAGAGCAGAGATCATTGGTTTTTATCTTTGACTCTTTAGATGCTCACCAATGCAATAGTCAATTAGAAAAAAATATTCTTTATAGCTATGGTATCTCATTTTGGCATCAGTTTGTGCTATGCATGATGGCATCTTATTATGGCCTTCTGTGATATTCATGATGGTGTCCTATTATCCCATCCCATTCTATGCCTGTGAGATTGATATTTTTTTTCTCTGGAGAAAAAAATATTTCCATATTTCTTACCAAAAGTCAAAATATACCTGAAGTGGGGTTGCCATAGTATGCTTAACCATTGGATTTTAAGTTACTGCTTATGTACCTGGTGTTGGCTTTAACTTTGAAAACTTGTGTAGTATCTATATGAGAGGGGGAAAGGCTATGGATGTGTGATTGTCTGTCTTCTTTTTCTCTGTACGATGTGGAGTCTTTATGCAACTTAATTATGAAATCCATGAATATACTTTTCGCTGTTAAATTTTGTTAATAGTGTGGTCGATCAATTTGTTTTATGTATTGTTCTCATATTATACTTTCTTTACTGATAAACAAGATATTGATTCTGTAGTTTTGGCGTGGTGCTCTTGGTGAAGCCAAGAAAGCATTTTCATTGCGCCAACCAAAGGGAGAACTTACCATATTGGTTGAAGGGTGCACAAATTCTAAAGTTGAACCTCCATCAGAGATTCAGCTTGAGAATGAATTGAGAGATTTGATTGCACTTGGCGAGAGTCTTTCCTCGGTAATAGTTTACTTATATTTGGGTACTCTTTAAAATTTTGGATATACTCTTTAAGCTGCTAAAGCTAGGGACAGTCAAATTAAGTTTATATGGAAGCTTGATGCATGAAGATTTTAAAGTGAGATTTGTCTTGTGAAATTGAAGTTTAATCGTCTTAGAAATTAGCTTAGAAGTATCTCGTTAATTTACACACTTCTAATACTAGTTAGCGAGTCATCTTCATTTCAGCATTTGCTTAGTGTCATTTCAATGAAATTGTTAATTTATACTGATGTGTATTTAGGCCGTCAAATTGGTAGCTGGTGGAACATCAGTGAGTAGAAAAACTATATATTCACTTGCATTAAGAAAATTTGGGAAGCAACTGGACGTGGAAGACGATTCAAAATAATGCAGATTATTCCTGTAAGTTTGATATTGTGGTGGTGTTTCATTCATGTCATTTGTGTTCAACTTATTTGTTCACTTAAGCCTAGAGTAGTAGCTGATTAACAGAAAAGGGATTGTTTAGTTGTCTGCTCACCCTTTCAATTGAGATGCCAATGGGATGCGACCTAGAGTAATGGCTACCTGTTGAAGCACTTTTGCTGATTATAACAAGAATGGTTGGTGCACTGGACGTCGAGATTGGCTCACCATAGCTCAAGACTTCCTTGCCAACAGGAAAAAAAGATGTTTGCAAATCTTCAATTCTGTGCAGATAGCAGGGAATGGGCTGTTGGGGGCATAATGGCGAGGAAAATGACAAAGCTGATTTTTTAGATGCTGTTGTTCTTGATATGCGTTAACTAAAAAAATAAGTACTTGATCTGACTTTGGTGTCCCGTTGTAGTTGTACCTTATCTGCTTGGGCCTTTCGTAATTGCGTACGGCCTGCATGGATTTGGATTCTGCTGATGCTCAATGTGAATATGAATCTAGCTGTTGCATTATCGAACCTCTTTGGCCCGATAACCAAATACGACTATACGAGAATATTTTGATATCTGTTAATCTACCAGGTCAAATTTCATGTTCCTAAAGCTTTCTTACCTTGTTCTAGTTGTAGCTCAAGCCATGAGGAGCCGAACATTGTAGTATGCTTCTCAGATCCCCACTCCCAGTCGCTGTGCGGATCTAATATGGTTCGTTTTTTATTTTTAATACCTTGTGAACTAAATTTTAAATATTAATCTCCACCTCCCAAATTGCAAGAAAAATTTCCTCGTTTGTTTTCATGGTAATAATCTTGCTGACTCTTTTTTTTCTTTTAAAATATGATAAGAAATTGAACAAGCGTGAGAGTAATAGCGAAAAGAATACCTGTTTATGGAGTTTATATTACTAGTAAGGTCCTGTATGTATAATCATTTAACACATTTTTACACGTTGACAAGCAATTTGATACGATGGCACTGATAACTGCAAAAGAAATGCTTGAAAATTTAATAATAAAAAAGAATATTTTTCTACAAAAATATTTCTTATAAAATTTATAGAAGATTGTTATAGTCAATTATTACTATTTATTTTATATCATCTCATTATATATTAATTGGTTAAAAATAATCTTTTATGAATTTTGTAAAAAAATATTTTTGCGGGAGTAATTTTTATCACAACCAAACACTTGTGTATTTGTCAACTTGTTGCTGTCCAAATGATACAATGCCATGTTGTTATGTCATAGCACTCTGAAATTCTTTCTAAATTACATGTTAGAGTTATTAACCCAAAAAACCAGATTCATATACCTTGAATTTGTGGAGTGTATACCAGATATAACTTACATAAAGGGTAACAGTGGTGCCAATATGATTATTCTACATTTTAACTCCTCCTACTACACAGTGGTTTGTTTTTGTTTTGGGTTGCTAAACAGCTGCTCTTACTATCTAGAATCATATGAACAAAGATGGGTAAAATTGGCTAAAGCTAAAAAAGGTAATAAAAGAGGATTTACATTTTAACTGTTCTTACTTACTGTCTTTATGTACAAGGAATATAGAATGCAAGTAGATGGGTAAAAGGTAAAAAGAGGTTACAAAGTACAAACAGTGAAAATGACAATGGACAATGAATGGAACTGGAACCAGCTAGAGACTACAGCTGCATGCGACTCTGTGTTTGTGGAGAAGCTACGCCTACGTACAAAGACCCGTTGGGATCACGGGCACTGCAAAACGACATGTCATATGCACAGATGGCCCCTCGCGGGACCCTCACACTACTAATACTAAGTTCCCGGCCCCCTTAATTATTAGTTAGCTAGCGCCAACCTGTTACTATATAAATCTCTCTGCTACATTACATATCATTGGCAATATTGGTAGTGGAAGGCTTAAATATACGCTGGCCTGTGGCTAAGATGCGCCGGGGGTCGAATTTCATCTTCCTCTCATAAAACTGGCCCCACTTATCTCCGAAGTGGTCCATCCACTGCTGTTGCGTTGTGTAATGGGGCAGGTACTGTTTCACCTTGATCCCCTCGTCATCACAGAATCTCAGGATTTCACGGTTCTGATTACTCAGGTACTCCACTGTCTCGCTATCTAAAGCTGATCTCAGAAAAGCCACCAGATAAAACACCTCCTCCTCTGGTGTCACCACCGAGCTCCGTTGGTCCCACCTACACCCAATCACTATTCTATATAATTCCATGAATAAACTAGACTACCTGTATTCTTCTGCTTACAAATGGTTGTCACAAGCTAAGGTAAAGTCAAACTGGGGCTAGCTGGTATCACTCACGTATGTTGCATGTAGTACTATATAACAAATAAAGTTACTTACTACTATTTACTTTTAGGTTACTTAATTAAATGATTATTAATTAGATTGCTAATATATGTAGATAATATAAGTAAGGGATATGTGACAAATTAATTTATTTAATTAGTAAAACATATTTTGTTGTTATTAATTAAATATACATTTTTTAGATAAATAGGAAGATATCCTGACAGGAGAATCTGATGAGGACCATCTATTTTTGTTTGCTTGCCCTCAACAAAACCACAAAAAAGAGTTAATTTCTCATCCTAGCTGGCTGGCTTTTATCTGCTGTGTCGGCTCCATGATGTGGGCCACATCTCCTTTCCAGATACAACATCACCCAGCTAGCTAGCTCGCTCGCTCCCTCTTAATTTACACATTTTCAATCTTCACTTCAATATCATAGCCCCTCGTATTTAAGCAATGGCTAACATCCATATACTTTATTTTGTGCTCACCAATATTGACACACTCTTCTTTAAGAATGTCTGTAGATTTTTTTACAATATTTTATATTATATATAATACTCTGGTATAATTATAATTTTCTTTGTATCTATATATATATATAGGACTTAGACACTCCAAATAATTTCATATATATTTCTGTCCAGGTACCAGTGGTGTATCTATCCTAATTGAAGTGGGAAAAGGGGGAGAAGGATGTGGACCTTAACATTACGACACCTGATGAGAGGGTGTCAGCAACTGATATGTCGTTATGACTATGAGAGCGCCATTTAGTTATATAAAATATATATGACGACAGGGACATGCATCTGGAAAGTGGAAACTTACTTGCTCTTGTTCATGGGGTAGATGAGGATGGGACCACTTGTCTTATTTCCCAGAATGCCCTTGAACACTCCCTTGTCGAAGTCTGCAATCCTTGATTTCGGAACAAAAAGGTTGAGCCATGGATGTGGGATGTCCCATAAACCCTTTGACCTTAGCTTCAGCTCAGCTTTGTGGACACGGTCCAGAAAATCCACGTAAGGCAGGTCTGTTGTGAACACCGATGTTGGGATAAAATCTAACTTTTTGAACACACCCTCTATTTCCTGAATAAATTTAATTGTGAATTATGCACAATGAATAATCAAAAGTAGACATTCAAAAAGCTACAAATTAAATTAATTATATAAAAAGCAAGAAAGCTGTTAAGCGCAGCAGCTGCTTTTAATTTGTCAGGAAGGATCGATGAACTCGATTATTTTAAGTCTTAACTACTAGTTAGGAACTGACATAACTTAATTAGGTGGGCGGGCGGCCTAGTTTTACTTTTAAGTAATATCTCCCATAAACAACTGTAAAGGTTACATTCAGCCTTGCGATTCTATCGAGATGCCAGATTACACAAGATCTTCCATGTTTTCTTGTGTATGTTTTGTATATCAATTACCTTCTCTTGCACAAATTGCTCCGTCTAATTAAGTACCACCACAACCATGCAAGAAGAACAAGAGCTTCAAATTCAAGTTAACCGTGATTCTTATGTTATGCAATCTGGAAGGCAGTAGGCTATTACTTCGGCTCCTTTGCCAATACTTTAATGCAAGGGTTTTAGTAGTGCTTTATACAAAAGGACTAGATGATATAGAGTTAGCTAGTTCTCGTCCGAGAATGAAAGACAGAGATATCTAATTTAATATTCAACTTTATTTTCTCTTAAAACTACTTTCCATCAGTTATGCAACTAATGTCATCTTATTCTTTCTAGTTTGTTTGTTTGTTTCTTTTTCTTTTCTTCCGCCTATTTGGGACCACTTATGCATGCCCAAAGTCACAAAATTGGTCAAAGAAACCCCACCAAGAGGGTCCTAGCTAGTTAAAATAAATTTTATAAGAGAAAATCGATGGTAGCTAGTTGTTCAAGTACAGCTTGCAAATGTCCTATATTAGCTAGGTGTAACTACAATAGTCGGCTCGTCCAGCAGAGCAAATAAAGGCACCTACTTTCCCATATGCTAATTGCCATTGTACGTACGTGTCCAATAATAATACATAGAACTATAGAATAGAAGCAAGGCCGTACCTGATCAACAGTATCTTCGTTTCCTTCGTGGTAATTTTTGGTAATCTCCAAGCAGTATAAAACACCCCCATCGGCATTCAGGGAACTCATTTTAACTGGGTTACTTGGCGAAAAGAATGAGGACCTCCAATTGTTAATGAGTCCTTCATCCACTATAACAAAACCCTCAACGTAGTCGAATCTCTCACTTGCTGGTTTCCCATGCAGAGAGATCAGAAACTCTTGGTCCTTAGTAAACGCTGAAAATTTTGAGTATAGTACTCGTATCCAACGCACCTGTTCATACACCATGCCAGTAATAATTATGCGTGCCGTAAACTTGGTAATTCTCCACTAATATCAACCTATCACTTCCTAAAAAAAATTGAGACAAGCGGGCAAACGACAAGTCAACGAGATTGCCAGCTTTGGGAGAGCCATTTGAATGCGCCAAAAAGCTCAAATGGACCCAGCTCTCTAAAACGACTCTTTACAGGTTTTTCGTTTGTCAATGCTGTATAGAAATATTAGCGAGAAAAGATATGTCATCGGTTACACCTAGGAACTCATCTTCAACTAGGTTTTTTTTTTTAAAAAAAGTACTGCGTACAATCTTAATTGAGAATAGGCGTGAGATAAAAGGTCTACAAATAGAAAAAAGAAAAAGTGCGTCAGCATAAGCAGGAGAGATAGCATACCCTGTGAGGTGCAGGTTCAAGAGCAATTCTAGCCCTAGTGATGATTCCAAATTGTCCAAGACCACCAAGAACAGCATGGAACAACTCAGTATTACGCTCTTCTGAACATGTCAATAACTCACCCTTTCCTATTGGGTAATGAGGGAAGAGTAATTAATTAAATCCATAAAAAAATGAAAGGTTTGTGGTGATCTCTCGTTTTCAAAAAACAAAATCCAAACGGCATGGAGATTCATAAATAATTAAGAACCTGTAACAACGTCGAGCTCGTAGACATTGGTGATCTGAGGACCGTGATGGAAGGTCTGTCCACTGATGCCAGCGTTGGATAGGGTTCCACCCACTGACAAGTACAAGTAATCGGTCCATGACTTGGGTGCCAGCCCATACTCCAGCGTTGCCTTTAATACTTGTATCCACAGCTCCCCACCCCACACGTCCACATACCTCCCCTTCTCCCACACTCTCAATGACCCTGACTTCCCCCTGCTCATTTGTATCACCACCCCCTTCTTCGTCTGAGCCTGCCCGTTTATCGAGTGCCCGTGCCCTCTCGCCGACACCGTCAGCCCCTTATCCGAATCGTACGCCGCCTCAACCACCCTCGCTATATCCTCCGCTGAAGCCGGGTGCAAAACCGCTAAGGGCTCCGCTCTCCTCAACATCCCGAAATCCACCGAAGCTCTTTCCACGTCGGATGTGTGGACGCTGAGGTGACCGTCAATTCCCAGACGGAGCAACTCCATGGGGATCACCGTGAATCCGACGGTTACCATTAACTGACATATGGCGAATGCCAAGAGAAGCTTGGTAGGACTAGCCATTGATTTTGTGGTCGATTTACTGAAACAAAGAGTGTGTGATTAGGGTTTGTATATAGTTAGAGGCAATGATGAACGGTGGGAAGCGCAGAGAACAAAATCTTGAAGCAGCGTTGTGGGGAGTCGTAAGCCTGGATTGCGCTTTAGATCAGATTTTATACGCAACGTGCACAAAGATTCTCATTCACTTTCTTGTATTCCAACCTTTTCTTTTTTCCTTTTGGGTTTCTAAGAAAGATAAAGAGTGTAGGTAGAGCTTTGTTTTTACCGAAAGAAAGAAGGTTTCGAAGTCTGAAACAAATGAGTGGGAGTCCGAGTTATTACTGTGTTGTGTGTGTAGGATATAAGACGCAGGTTGGTTCTGAATTTATAGGACACGCACAGAGCTCTGAGGAGGAGGGGGGACTTTTAAAAGGCACGTGGATGTTCACGTGAGAGGAGTGAGGGGACACGTGCCTGAATGTGGAATAGTACAGTTGTTGGGGCCTGCAGGTTTTCATTTGATTTTCCACGATAACAAGGGCGAAACCTAAGTTAAGTATGAGAGAGACAGGACAGGTAGGGAAGGAGATTGCGAAAATAAGGTTGTGATTCTGTACATGTACATCTACGAGTGATGAGAAGTGAGAAGAGGTATGAGGGGTCCACGTATGGATACGGAGGATCTGCGTGGGGACAGGAGCGAGGAAAGCGTCACGTGGGACTATGTTTAGCTGATGCTACATTCTCTCTCTTCCCTATGCTCTTTCTTTTTCTTTCTTTTCTTTTATGTACTCACTAAAGAACACAGAGGCAGATACTTCCTCGATTCATTATATGTTCCCTTTCTCAATTCTGAAGAAAAGAATCGAAGGCTTAATTAGATTGCATAGGAATAGTAGTTAAGATTAAGAACAAGTTGGTTAGCTACTAATATGATTGCATTAATTACGCATACTAAATGGCAAGTGGGTTTTGTTGTTAATCAGTGCTAAATTCAGAGTCGTTCCTGTTCAGGTCTGTTCCAAATCCAATTTATTACGTACTCTTACAAATAAGACAAAAAACAGGTCCCATGCAATTCACTACCAATTAAATTCTAGTATTTCATATAGATTTCATTTAATTACATTATTATAAAATGTATATGATTTTTTTAATATAAAACATCAACAAAATCTTATTCTTCTGATTCTGTATATAGTTCTTAACTTATTTGTCTAAGCGTGGATTAATCATATGATTGGTTTTCTTATTTATTTAATTAAGCTTCGACCGAATTAAATAATTTAGACTTTGGAGTACATTCTGAAATTGATTCTAAACCTAAATAATTAATTACACTTTGAAAACAATGATAAAACAATTATAGCAGATAGTTGAAACTTGATAGCAGAGAGAGCCCGGTGTGTGAAGGACAGAAGCACAATCATTTATTTGTTGACACCGTTAGACGTATATGCAGACATCCAAGTTAGAAGTTAATTAGTGAATGACGATAGACTAGTATTTCCATCCAGTCTTTGTCTTTGTCTGGAGAATAGTCATAATTCTTTGCCCTTTCTGCTGTCTAATCAATGTAGGAAATATATATCCCACATTAATTGCGGGATCCAATGTTTTGTCTGTAAACACCTTCTAAGAAGCTTGTTTTATATATATATATATATATATATATATTCAAAATGAATTCGAATTCTGTATAGTTATGATGACAATGAGCGGCCATAGTTACGTGGTGCCAATTCTTCAAATAAGCCACTGGATCATTCAAAATTTATACTATTATGTTTAGAAAAAGAGTAACGTGCCCTTTTTCATGTTATCTTTGGGTCAGAAATAAAGCTGAAGGATCAAATCCATCTTGAAATCTCACGCGGAGATCTTGTGATCTTTTAGCATTCAAAAGGAACTCAGATCTTTTTACTCCTTTTTTTCAAGTGCTTTGCAGATTTTATGAAACTTTAATTTCTCAGTATATTTTTTTCGCCTGCGCAAGACATTTAGTCCCGGCTGTTCTTCGTCGCTATTCATTTCAAATGTAATTAAGGGGGTTCCAAACTCAAATCAACTAGATTAATTTGATCAAATTAAATTAAATTGATGGATTGAGTTTGTTTAAATTTTTATATGAATTAAGTTGTGTTATAATTTTCTAATAAATATTGGTTGGGTTGAGTTTAAATTAATATAATTCAATCTAATTCAATTAATATTATTATTTAAATAAATGTTATATATGAAATATATTATATAAAATTATAATTTATGATTCATATAATTTTTATTTTAGTTTGGTAATATAAGTAATTGAACGAATTTATTTAATGAACTTTTAGAATTTACACGGAAGAATTTGTATATGAAATGATCATTTAGTCTTTTTTTTAGTGAAATAATTATTTTTTTATTGTCATATTTTTTTCTTTTATAATTATAAACTTGTTAATATTTGTTTTTACTATTTAAATTTTTATAATATTATTATTTTAAGAATTTTTAAATAATTTTATTTCAAACCAAGAAACTAACTTAGTCCAAATTGAATTTTTATGAGTTAAGCCGATCAGGTCATAAGTCTTATTATTTTAGTTAGTTTGAATTGTAGAGTATAAAAAAAATTCTTGAGTTAACTTTGAAACCAA
>JASKGM010000008.1:4642611-4653229 GCA_034509205.1 Ceratonia siliqua
CATACTTTAATAACGATCTTTATATATTATTTTTTATTATTATTATGTATGATATGTTTTTATTTATTATAATTATTTTTTTATAACATATCAATAATTAAAAATAAAGTATAAAAAAGATGTAAAAAAAATAAATATCATTATTAAATTAAAAGTATGATCGTTCAACACCTCTTAAATATAAGTGCATTATATTTTCCTATAATGTGAGATTATTAACGTGTAATCTTTTACTTCTATCTTCATCAGTTCAATGACCGGTCTAATTTCATAATCATTGATTGAAAGTAAGCATTCCCATTTTTTTGGCACTAGTGATTCAAAATATTTAGAAGACATAGTGTAGACGTATAAGTACTACAAATCTGAAAAGAAATGCAGTGGAAAAATTGGTATAAATGTATATTACTTTTTCTTTTTTGCTACAAAAAATAAAGAAAACGGCTTTAAGCGTGACAACTAAATTGATTAACACTAGTTGAGAGTCACAGTCTTGCTCTGTTTTCCTAATAATTCGGTTCCAACTTGGAGCAAAGTAATCTTAGCAGTTAATGATGCCGCGTCAATCGGGAGACAAAAGAGGCATTAAATTTGCACACATCCATGTCTTAAATAAATGCTTACTATCTGCTCCCGCGAGTTGGTTAATGGTCGCCATTTAATCATCAAAATATATTATTACTAGTCACATCAGCCAAAGAGTTTTAAGCGATTACGATAATGCAAACTACTTTATTCAGATATACACTCATCACTTCATATGTTCTATAGTCTCCAGAACCAAACTGAAATCAAGAAAACTGACTCGAAAGCTGTTATAGATTATTCTTTATCTTCATATGATACTTCAAGCATCAGCAGTTGCATGCTTCGCTATTGTCAGTTGCAGCTCCTCCTTCTTAGCACCCACGACCTTATCCACTAATTTGCCTTCTTTCAGGAACAAGAAGGTTGGCATAGCTTCGATAGACCATTCCTCAGCAACAGGCTGTTGACAGCAAGATAATTGCAACATTCTTAGCAAGTCGTAAAGAAATAGTTCTCATACGCTCTAGGATTAAACATAAAATAATGTGATATGGAAGGTTCATATATAGCGTACCTTCAATTCATCCACATCCACCTTGAGAAAGATGACATTGGTCATCCTTTTAGCAATATCTGCCAGAACTGGGGCAATGAAACGGCATGGACCACACCAAGAAGCAGTAAAATCCACCACAATCTATCAAATGTAATTTTCTTTCAGAACATTATACTTCCCGAAGAAAAATGGGGTGGCTCAAGGAACAACATTCAGATAAAATTACAAATATCACACCATCAATGACATAATGTTCAAGAAAATACTATAAATCAAAACAGGCAGCTAAAAATTCTAAACTTTTGGGGGCAAGTGGGGTCTGCAGCAGAAGTAAGTCAGAATAACTACAAGTTGTGATGGCACTGAAAGGCAGAGGTTTCTTATTGAATATGATAGGCATAATACAGGAAGCAACTACAGCTTTGCAGTTGTGTTGTACAACCGCACAAGGTGAGTTCTGAATACAATCATGGGCATCTGTGAAGAGAATGTTAAAGCCAGTCTTTGCAAGTTTCAGGTAATCACAGAAGAAATAAACCCCAAAAAAAATACTAAAATTCAAAGGAAAAAAAAAAGCATAAAAATCGTTACAAAAACATAGAAAAAGATACTTTACAGCTATGTGCTTTCAGCTGGATAATAATCTGAGATTCTGAAAGGCATATGGCATTCAAATTTCCTAGGTAAGGAACAAGCAACCATATTTTTCACAGAGAAGAGATTGACCAAGAAAGAAAAACATTCCAAGTAACAGCTTGAGAATTTACCCAAGATAATATACTTCCGAAGGGGGGAGCAGACATCCAATAATCAGTTTCACTCCAATTTTTAACCTGGTCTGCGAGAGTAATGATACCTTCTTTCTAACCCTTTTAGACCACGTTTAAGTCCATCAATTACCATTAGAAACACCCAATTTTTCTGTGTTGATAATTACGACGAAGTTACCAATTCACCCACCATCAAAATTTACGTGTTATCACCTCAAAGAAGGCGTAAATTATTCTGACAAACTAGGTTAGGTTTTGGAATAATAAAATTCGGGGGAGGAAGATTTCGACAAATATCATCGGTTCACTGTCTACCGTAAGGGAAATAGGAGGATGCATAACTGATTATCCATCTGTATATAAGCAATAATCTAAGCATGATATACAGGTTTTACCCTTCGAAAATACACATCCTACCCCGAGACAACAAAAAACTTTCACCGCGATTTCGTAATCTAAGAAATTATTAATTGGCTGCTAATAAATTTCTTATCAACACCAATTAAAGTAATAACATCCAAAGAGCTGAAGCAAATCGAATAGATATCATGACGCCCCCATTATTTGAAGATGAAGTTGAAAATAAAGATCAATAGAAGGCAAAAACAATGGTGAATGGAGAAGTGTGGGTAAATACCAGTTTCTTGGACTCGTTTCCCTTCTGAAGCTGCTCGGTCCAGGACTCAACAGAGTGGCAACCGATGACTTGTCCTTCTTCCCCCATTTTCTCTGTTCTCTTTGATGTTGGCCAGGCAAATAGACTTGGGTTAAAAATTAAAATCTCAATCCTTAGCGACACTGGAAAACGAAAAGGGTCTCCAGCCTTTTATAGAGCCCCAGTGGTCCCCACATCGCAAATACTCTTATCCAAGACTTGTCCAAAGGTGAGACAATTACTCCTTTTTCCGCGGAACGTGACGCAATCCCTTATGTCAATGACGCGGGGGACTCACCGTCATTTGTATAAACAATATTTCTTTGATTAATAAAATTAAAAATAAAATACATTTAGTAATATTTTAAATATTACGAATTACAATATAAAAAATTAATTGGAATATTAAATGGAAGAGGGCGGTGAGCCCAAGAAAGACGGGAGGGAATCTTAAATTAGAAGAGAAGAGCGTGGAGTGTGAACGGAAAGAAATTAATGAAGAAAGAGTGCACGTGGGAATCGGATGCAGACAAGATAAGCTCGCCCCCGACAACGCAAATCATATTCATATCCTTTTAAATTGGTCGGCCATATTTTATATTTTCAAATTTTGGCCCACGATGCCTTTCATTCACGTGGGCCCAATGGAACAGCCCATAATTGTAGACTGGACCTCGCATGCTGAGCTTGAACGATTCAAGGTAGAAGGGAATACTATGGCCACTGTATGGACAAATGGAGGGCAAGGCATGTGTGGCAATTCTTGTTTGGTATTCCATTAGCCAATGGGTCACCCAAATTCACAGAATAGAAAGAAAGTTAGGAAAAGAAAATGACAACCATCAATAATGGAATACATAGATATTATACTCCATGGTTGGTTGACTGCTGACTTGAGCGTGCTATCATATCAGATTGCAATGAGTTTGATCAAGTTCAACCCTCCTACCTCAAACCTATCCTGCTTCCTTCAATTACACATTTGGGCCTTGTTTAGTGCGCCTTATAGGATAAAACATTAAATATTATTGTATAAATTATCCACCTAATAAACTTTTTAGTAACATGTATTTGTTGTGATAACGTATAGTATAATGAATTTGATAACATAATCTTATCATGTGTTTATTATAATAACGTATAATAACATAATCTTATCATGTGTTTGTTATAATAACATATAATATGTGGTGGTGGCGGCGGCAGCGGTGACGATGACGGTGACAATAATGTGATAGTAATGTAATTGTGATCGTGATAGTAATAATGATGATGATGATGATGATAATAGTAATGATAATGGTGATAATAGTGATGGTGGTTAGACCAATATTGTAGAAATTGGACGGAACACCCAGACATGACCTAGCACTCCAGTCCAGTCCGTTTCAATTATTGGCCCGTCCCTTATCAGCAATTTTCAGGATTTTGAAAGCCCAAGTGAGAGGCTATTTGTTACAAAGGCCCACGTAACTCATCATTTTACTGAATTTTAACCACGGATCTACTTATATAATAGGCAACCAGTCTAATTACGTTTTAGTTCCCACGGATCTATTTAATTAATTTTAAGTATTTAAAATTTTAATATTAAATTATAAAAATTTTAGTTATTCTAAAATAAATTTTATTGGTTCAAATTTTTATTTTTACAAGTATTAAATGTTAATAAGATTTTATTAAGTTAAATTTGTTATAATTAACTAATTTTTAAATAAAATATTCAGTTCAATATATTTTATTTAGTTAAAATCTTAATTAAATTGTTTAATTAAATTATTTAATAAATAAAATTTTTTATATTATTTAAAAATATTAAATTCAACTGATTTAATTCAATAATTAAACTAATAATCTGATGACCCAATATTTTCCGATCCGGTTTCTATAACTATATATTGAAGGAGGAGCTTTTGATTTTTCATCCATGTAAATCATCATAAATCACATCCAAACAAACACCAATTATTTTTTTCTTTCTCTATTATGAACAATATCTACATGATTGATTTTTTTAATTGATTTTTTTAATTAAAACTCGAAGTCCTAAGATTCTACTTTTACTGGTTAGCCTTCTTAAAACCATTATATATTGAAAAATATAGAGAGAAAGTTAGTTTATATATCTTTTATAGATTAAATTAATTATAAATAAATACATAAATATATGAATTATATAACTTAATGAATCCCACTTTTAATATAATAAACTTCACATTTAATATGCTTATATATTTATAATTGATTTAATTTACTTAAAATTTTTTTCTATATTTGCAATACTCAACTCGCACAATATAATTAAGAAGTAATGTTATTAATTTGTTTTTTATTTATTATTGGTAATACAGAATTTAAATTTAAAATATTTTAAATAAAATTGATCAAGCCTCTGATCGTAATCGTGTAATTTAAGTATATGGATAATGCTATTATCGAATTGACAATTTATACACATTTCAGTGAGAGAATGATGGAACGAGGGAAGTAAACTAAAGACTACAGTCCCATTAGCTGAAAATAATCGCATAATATCCACTCTGCATCTCCGATTAATCTCTAAAAGTGGGAAAGACGGAAAGGGCGTTCAGATTCACCCACCTCATTCCTTCTGTTTCATCATCTTCAATTTCATCTCTATCTCGCAACCCCAATACGCTTGCTATATTCCAATCACAGCCTCTTCTACGCCATCAACCCTATTCCCTCCGTTGCTCAGCCTCCTATTTTCCCGACAACCATCAAAACAACTGCCCCAAACCGCAACTCCCTCTCTCCCTTGTTCTCTTCCCAGGCGCTATCATACCTTTGCGGATCTCTGAGTTCCGTACGTTATCGCATAATAATGCACACTCCTCTACACACCGATCTTCGATTTGGCGTTATCTACTCCGACGCCGTTTCGGGTATCTCCGATGTTGGCTGCGTCGGTGAAGTCGTAAAATACGAGCGCCTCGGTGATGACCGCTTCTTCATAATCTGCAGAGGTCAAACCGGTTCCATCTCACTAACATTGTCCGTACCAACGACCTCGTGGGCCAGGTGACGTGGCTCGATGATAGGCCTTCAGGCAATGGGGAAGAGGACTTGGACGGTTTGGCCGCTGAGGTGGAGACCCACATGAAGGGTGTTATTCGGCTATTGAATGGGTTGGGTAGGAAGCCGGAGAAGGAGGTGGGGGATTTGAGAAGGAATCTATTTCCGACGCCGTTTTGGTTCTTTGTTGGTAGCACATTCCAGGGCAAGCCCAGAGAGCAACAAGCTTTGCTGGAACTGGGGGACACAGCCACAAGATTGAAGAGGGAGAAAAAAACCTTAAGGAACACACTTAATTACTTGACTGCTGTGTCAGCTGTTGAAGAGGTGTTTCCTTCTTCTTGGTAGGGGATAGGGCAATGAGAAGGTATTCATATATTATTGCATGCTCTACTTCCACTTGTAAATTTTGGCCTTCTAGTTGCCTACCTAATTATTTGATTTTGTGATTATGCAGTTGCATTTTGTACCCGGGGTGCAATTGCCTCTTAAAATAGTTGAATCAAGTTATCAGTTGTACAGGGACATTTTCTTTAGTAACTTCTTGGTTATGAATCTTAATAATAACTGCATTAAATTACTGGCAATACCCATGATTCTCAATGCTCATCCATTCTAACTAGCTTTGCTTAGTTTCACTGGTTAATTGGAACGAGTGTTTAACTATGGGATAAATACCCAGTTAGCTATTTCTGTTATATTTTTTAGATTTTCACTGATGCTCTAAAGATTTTAATTCAGTCCTGATTTTATAGCATCCAAACTTTGACAGACACTGGAAGTTCCCAATTTTAAAACCGTCGTGGACTCCCCTCAATAGTCAATACTGCACTTTGGTTGTAGTCTTGTAGACATGGGCATTTTCTTTTTTTCTTTTTGTCTTTTTGTCTTTTTTCTGGTCATATTCCATGTTCAGATTAACAGGATTCCCGTTGCTACGGTTTAAAAGTTTTTGTTTTTAATTTTTTATGCATAAGAGGGCTAAGCCCAAAAGCTCTGTCTTAAAGGGCTTGGCCCGACCAAATAGATTCTCCTCGCTTCAAGCTTGCCGCATGCTGTATTGCTGTGTCAGGTGCTCTTTCTTTGGCCAAATCCGCTCTTCAGTACAGAAAACGCGAATAAATAAAATAAGGCTAAGAATTGGTTGAATGTTATGAATTATTTTCGAGTAATCTTATTTATATAAATTTTATTTATATATTAAATTATTCAGATAGTTGTATATGAATTTAAAATGAAAAGCATTTAAGTATGACAACTTAAATAAATATAATTAGTTTAGCAAGAATAAATTGTTATCTTTAAAAGTTAAATATCATTCAAAAAAAAGATTGAATATTGTATTGTCAAACTTATAAAAAAAACTCAAAATAATTTATTCTTAGATATATTAATACAAGTTTCAATTTTAACTTTATTAATTTCTTAAAATTAATCCACAAGAAATGTTCTTGTTGATGAATTCGCGTGAATAGTTTTCTTTTAACCAAACTAAAATGATAAATTTATTAAAATACATACAGGTTAATTCAAATACTACATAATTAAAATACAATAAAAAAAATCATTATAAGAGACCTTAATTGTTACACTTACATATACATTCTCTCATTAGCAAGTATATATACTAACCAAAAAACAAAGATACTTATATTTAAATGCTTTTAAAGATATTATATTTTAAACGATTAATTTATTTAATATTTTAAAAAGTAAAATAAAATATCATAATACACTATTATAAAATTCAATGCCTTCTACTAACAACATAATTTCCTTAAAATCAAAAGCAATAAGCATACGAGAGCATAGACCTATTCTCTTGTAACTGGTCAAACAAAAGAAGTTACTATGGTAGAATACATTTTTAAAAAAAGTAAATAAAAAACATACTTCAACATATTTCGTCAATAAGAAAAAGAATAGTCTTACCTTCATTCATTGTACACGCATGCACGGCCCCATCAATATTTTCATAATAAATACATACAAGTAGTCAAAATCCAGGCTAAGGCAGCAATACTAAGTTTGTGTTCAGTAAGCACAAATGGATAAAGTACAACGTGAATTATTTATTGAGATTTCCAGCCGTTTGGCTTATGGAAAGATCCTTCATTCTCACGTGCCCTTGTTCTCGTCACATTTGCAGTTCTCTGCAAGAATATTGATAGTTAGCAGTGGCACAAATACTTAAAAGAGGCAGGCTAAGAGTTCTATTGAATCCCAAAATTTGCAGTAATACAACGTGCTAATCAGCTTTGACATTGATAATTTAAAAAGTCATGCATAATAAAGTGATTTCTAGTTTCTACCAATAAAATGTGACTCGATTCTAACATATATGTCAACAAATCCACCACCAAGTTTGTGCACCAATAATAGGTAACGAAGCAGTTTATACAAACCTGGAGACATTGGCCCCTTCTAGTATCACAAACAGGATAATCTTGGGGGCAACAGTGGCGATTGTCCTTACAACACACGGCAGAAGTCAACCCACAGCATTTCCATGAAATGCATATTCCAAGAAAGCGCCTGGCACAGCAGCAGGTTTCTCCTTCTGAACAATAAGTAAACAGATTACATTTGGTAGGACCTGGGGGAGATGGGGCAGGAGGATTTGGGCTGGTCTTGGTTGGATATGAAGCTAACATGTTGATACCACACAACCCTTGGGAGTTGCCATTGTTTCGTACAATGTGTATGTAACCATTCATTCCCCAATGTGCTCCCCACGAGTTCTTTACAATCCAATAGTCTACTCCATTTTCTGAACCATATCCTACAATCAACACCGCATGATCCAAAGAAGTTGAACATGGGCCAGTGAAAATACCCTAGTACACAAATAGATCAGAGTCTTATTACAATTGTTGTCAAGTGGTAAACCTATGTTTCTGATATTGACCACTGGGACCAACCTTTGAGTATAACTGGAAAGCTCTACCACTGCCGCATATGCCAACACTTACAGGCTGGGATGCAACAGCCTTTAGTAGCTGTTCCTCATTATTTGGGGGCACATCAGTATAACCATCAATTGTAACAACACGCCTCCTTAACTGCAGATTAGATATAGAAGATAGAAAGGTTAAGTGTGAAAACATATACAGTACTGATGTCAGCAACATGAATAAATGGGGCAAAGAAGCGAATACCTTCTCCTTAATGCAAGACCTATCACGAGCTTGATATGGGTAATCTTCCTCAGTGTCAATTCCATGGTTATCAATGACAAATTGATAAGCGTAGTCCATGAGTCCACCCTCACAGCCGCTGTTGTAACTTCTATCACAATCTACAAATTCTTGTTCAGAGAGGCTTACAAGAGAACCTGTGACAATCTTATTTATACCTTCAATAGCTCCTGTAGCTGAGAACGACCAACAAGCACCTGAGACAAGATATGTCTAGTGTTAACAGAGAATTACATCCAAATATTTGTATATGCAATTTTGCTTATTTAACATAATCTTAGAAGCTACTCCAACAGCTAATTAACCATGCTGCGATTAAAAATGTTTAACCCTAAGGAAAGCTAGACTCTTAGATGTTAACATGAACCCAATGGACAAAACAATCTTAGTTCGTCTTATGAATAGGGCGTTTTTGCTATTTTCTGGAAGACAAAACAATCTTAGTCCAACTATATAACTCCCAAAAAACACTTGTATTGGGAACTAATTCATGAATGCATCGAGAGGAAAGACCTTGCCATAAGTTTATTAAATCTGTATATATATATACATGCTCTGTGCCATTACAAATTACAATGGTAATTAGCAGTCTGCCAAAAAGAAACCAACTTACAGGTTAGTAGAATACGCACGTCACATTATAGTAATTTGTCACATTAGGGGCAACCTAAACGCTGCTTCTGTTGCCCATTACCGTGAGTCGATTTTTTTGATAAAACATTACCATGATTCTATTTATGCACGTAGACTTCTAAGAACCCAGCAACATCTTCACAATAAGTTAATAACCTGGGAGACACATAAATCCATCAGAGATGTCCTCACAGTCTCCGCTGACAAACATACCCTCTCGCCCAGCGAAAAAATTGCCCTTTTCCTAAAACTTGTTGAGTTCAAATGCCAATAAGACCTAATAATCTCACAATGTCCAATACAAAGGTTGGGTAATGGCACAATAAAAAGCCGTAGCTACAATAAAATGCTTTCTTTTTTTAGTCACCATTCACTTTAAAACGTTACCTTAAGATTGGAAGAAATGCAAAGCTGACAGCAAAAGTTTTTTCAGTTTGATGCCATGATCTTTAAACTAGTGTAGAAGACAGAGGGTGGTCCATTTTGAAGAATTAAGAGATCAAACTCCGAAGTAAGCGATTAAAGAAAATACATGGCATGTAATACACTGTGTTTTAACAAAAAGAAGTCAAATTAATGGATAAAATTAAAGGAAAAAAAATAAGAAGAAGAAGCAGTGAATGGTAAATACCACAGCTTCCTTGGTCTTTGACCTGAGTAACCGCCCCTTTCTTTCTCCAATCTATCTCAGAAGGAACATTATCTAGGAGCTGAAGGTCATCAGGTTGCTGAAGCGATTGATGGTCCAATCTGAGCAAGGCTGGGGATAGACCCAAACGAGAGACCTTGAATTCATGGTTGGTCAGATCGGCGAAGGCATTGAGCGAGAGTGTAAAACTAGAATTGCCCATTTGATTATGTTTGGCAACAAAGGCATAGTTGTCCTCGAATACTTTGAACCTGTACAGTTTCTCCTCTTTGGAGGAGTAGGTTTTGCCGTATTGCTTGCACCAACTCTCAAAGAGTTCAGAGGTGTCCCCGGAAGAGGAGAAAGAGAAGGAGAAAGATATAAAAAGAAGAACAAGAGTGAGCAAAAAGGAGAAGACACTCATGGTTGGGGTCCTTCGTCTTCTCTACCCTCCGCTGGATTTTGGGTTTCCAAGTTAAGGAAGGAAAACCAACGAGGGAGAGCTACGAATTTGGATCCGGAGGGTTCTTTTCTCCTCCAAAATAAATATTATATAAATTTAAAAAAATTTAAAAAAAATATTAATAAGTTTTAAAGAAAGATTAATATAATTTA
>JASKGM010000008.1:4670694-4716265 GCA_034509205.1 Ceratonia siliqua
GCAACCCCCACATCACCGGCAAGAACGGTCCTGATAGGGGTGGCCGAGGTCACTTTAGAAGACTCCGCCTCTGCCTTTCGCAACCGAGCAAGCTTAGCCAACCGGTTCATGTCCTCAACCGAGAGAATACCGTCTGCAACAAACAGCTGGATAAGTTAAAAAGCACAATACCAAGCTAAACATGAGACAAGACAGAAACTTACGTATTAAATCTTAAGTCTTAAGGGTGACATCCCGAGCACGCTTGCTAACAAACAGCCCGAGGGTCTCTATTATTCCTTGACCCTCGGTATCAAAGTCGCTGAAATCCTTCGCACGGACTTTGCGGTAATGTGATTTCCACCTCAAGGGAAAGCCAGGATAACCAGGTTCATCAAGAAAAAAAGCCAGTTGAACACCCGTCCTCAGGATGGTGACCCGAAAAAATTGGTCCTTTCATTCCTTGGTCGATTCCTCAAGCGGTTTCATCAAGTACAGATGCGACCGGGCAGATAATTATAGGTACCTCGCTCCCTTACTGGGATCCTTTAGCAAGAAAAAGTAAAAAAATATACCAACCCGAGGCCGGACCCCGAGCAGATCACACAAGCGCTGAAACCCTTGCAAGAACCCCCACCCGTTAGAATGAAGCTGGGTGGGGGCAATATTCACAGCTCTGAAAAAATCCATTTCAAAGGTAGACAGGGGCAAAGTTGCACCAACCTTCTCGACAAAATAGAAGTTAAAAACAAAAAATTCATTCTCTCTACTAAAGTCGCACACAGACGCCCCCTCAGGACAGGCCAACCTTCTCGACAAAATAAAAGTTAAAAACAAAAAATTCATTCTCCCGACTAAAGTCGCACACAGACGCCCCCTCGGGACAGGCCAATCTTCTCGACAAAATAAAAGTTAAAAACAAAAAATTCATTCTCCCGACTAAAGTCGCACACAGACGCCCTCTCAAGACAGGCCAACCTTCTCTACAAAATAAAAGTTAAAAACAAAAAATTCATTCTCCCGACTAAAGTCGCACACAGACGCCCCCTTAGGACATGCCTCGACATCGAAAGAACTATTCCCCCAATCCTCCACTGACAGGTATTTTTTCAAAGACGGCATCATATTTGCTCCGAAGCAGGAATCCAGGGAGCAGATATCTTCGCTTACCCAATCAAATAAAGACTCCTCACCACTCCCCCGGCCAGAGACCCCCACCTCCCTTTCGAGGGAATCGTCAAAAGGAAGACACCTTGAGCTCGAATTGCCCGACCTCATCACCTTAACCTAGACCGACCAAAAACAAAGTTTAGCCAAGCAGTTGGTCTAAATCGCCCAAATTTGGCCAGCGGCCATTCAAGCAAAATACATCGACCAAACCCGGGGAGCGACATGTGGAATGGTCTGAAGGATGACCAACCCATAACCATACGACCCAGAAAAACCCAAAGAAGCCAACAAAGTAAAATACTAACCTCACGAAGCAGCAACGACATGAGCACAAGCACCGAAAGCAAACAAACAGAAGATGAAGGAAGTCGTCAACAGTAAAGAGCAACGAAGGACGCGGTGACGTTCCTCTATTTATAGCTCAGACAATACTAACTTTGGTATCGGAGTGCAATATTCGCGCCCGAGCCCTCTTGTTTACTTATCAACAGGACCGACCAGAAGGAACCGACCTTACCTCCAGACCGACCTGTCCCAGACCAGACCTCAAGACCGAGACGTTCATAACCCGAACACAAGCAACAACAGAGGGTGATTATGTAGATCGGAGTTTGGATTTGAGCGTAATATAATCGATTTTATTTTTTTTAATTTTTTAATTATAATCATTTATTTTTACACAAATAATTATTAACACTTATAATAGTGATAAAAAAGACATGACCAATCCCAGTTCAAATTTTATGATTGAGAGCAGAAAAGACTAATTGGAGGGATTCATTTAATGGACTACAGAGGTTCTGGCTGACTGTCCAGTAAATTAAATTAGACACCAGCGGGCTAGTTTGATTTATGTGTGGAAACCCAATGGCCCAATCCATCCCTCTAATGTTAAGTCCAATTGCCCAATCCCTTCCCTCTAACGGCGGTTCTTTGACTTTGAAGTAAGAAGGACATACATAAAAAGTCAATTAAAATTATAAAAAAATATAAGTTCATGGAGTAATAAAACATGTAAGAGAACGAATTTGCAACATGATGGATTATATTTGATAGATTGAAATTGTTTGTGTGATTGAAAGGTTATAATTTTTTTAAAAAATTATATTTAAAAAAATATACAAAATCATGATTAATTGTATAAACAATCACGATTTATCTTGTAATTAAAACTTAACTCAAAATGGAAACACGTTAATTTGCTAGAGATGTTTGTAATGACATGACTTGGAGCCTCAACAACGTTAACTTTTTCCGCCCTTACTATCCTACTTAAATTTTGTAAAAAAACAATTATTTTTTTTTAATAATGATAAATTAATTATAAATTAAAAAAAAGATTATACATTTAAAAAAAGTAAAAAATTTGAAGAAAATGTGAAAACATTTTAAAATTTTAAAAAATACTATAAATAAAAAATAAATTAATATTATAAATAACAAAAAAAATAAAAATAAAGGGACGGGTACATGTTTATAACAATTTTAAAAATTATTTTTTTATTTAATGAAAATAAAAAAATTTGTTTAAGAAAATATTTTTAAAAAAATTATTTTTAAAAATAATAATTAAAAAATAAAAAAATAAAGAATAATTTTTTTATTTTTTTAAAATATAAAAAATATTTGTACTTAAATACATTTTTTATTTTTTTATTTTATAAAAATAATTTTTTTAAATTATTTAAAAAAATAATAAAACAAAAAGTATTCCGTCAGTCCCCCTTCCCTATTTACTTGTTTAGTGCGAGCAGACAGGCCAATAGCCTTTCACGCTTAAGTTTGAACTTCGAAGAACCCAACCTGCTATTTCAGCTACCTATTCCTAGCTACGCCTACGCCTTGGCGTCTCCGTAATAACTAATAGGGGTGCAGCAATATTCACAAGTAAGCCGCAATCTGTAGCCCCAAGGATATTACACTGCCAAAGTGCCAATGCCATGCAACTCCCCCGGCCCGTCGTTCTCCCACCATGCCACCAATACTTTCAGCATTCACTTGTGCTTTTTAAATCAAGTGCCATATATCTTTATTTTCCTCTTATAAAGAACCAGAAATTTTGAAATTTATTATTATTGCAGTCACATGTACACAACTTGAATCACAAATGTAATTTATAATTGAGTGATAAAATTGTTGTTTCTCCCTTCTAACATTAATTCCCACGCTTCTTGTTAATAGAGTGTATTTACATAAATGTATTTATTAATGTCCATCTTTAATTAGTTTACATATTCATTTTTTGGATTTTTGACATTTTAAAAAGCATTTTTTTTTTGTTAACACAAGCACATTTTCTAATATTAAATATTAGATGATTTTAATGTTACAAGTTTAAATTTTCATTGTCCTTAATGTTGGACTTCTATTTATTAAAATATTAATTTTTCCTAAAAATACTCTAACAAGCTTACATTATTTCAAAATTATTTTTTACAAAAAAAATTAGTTCTCTAAATCTAAATTGAATGACATAACACTATTGGTAGAATGCGATTAAGCTAAGTTTAGATGAACGTACACTAACTATTTCAAGCTCAGGTTATCTAACAAACAAACTCAAATTAAGTTCTAATTCAACTTACGTGCTTTTTATTAGTATAGTATATGCAAATTATATTCTATATATAATGTATAAAACATAAATACAAAAATTACAATATATATATATATATAATAAAAGTCTTTAAGTTCAACTTATTTCATAAATAAATTTTAATCCAATGAGTTTATTTATAACATATACTGAATAAAAAAGATCAGAGAATTATTGGGGGTACCAATGTACCATTCTATATAATTTCCCAAAAAAAACCACAATTTGAAATAAATCGAAGTATTTAATTAGATTAAATTAATTTCAGAAATAACACATACAAATATCCCCCTCATATCACGACGGTATGTGCATCTTTGTATCTCTTCAATGACATTCTCCGTTTCGATCACGCCGTTTCTGTCAGGGTCAAAAGTTTCCGTAAGGAACTATCTATTCCGCCCACTCAATCAATCATACAAACGGAAGACCAACCACCGCCATTTAGTGGGAAAAAAAAAGGACGGTAACGGAGGGAACGGTGATGGGTTCCGTGACGAATGAGGACGGAAAGTAACGGTCCCCACATGGAATTGCGTTGGCGATCGCCTGCAAAAACTTTCACCAATTTGGCAAAGAGCCTTCCATTTTAGGCAATACACATCTTCAGTTTCTCTTGTATCCCTCTTCTTTCTCTCTTCCTCTTCTCCTTTCCTTCCTTGTTTCTGCTGGATCATATCCGTAGCCGCAGAGAGAGTGGAGAGAGCAGAACCATCTAGAATACCTACAGAGAAGAAAAATGGCTCGAGGTAAAATCCAGATCAAGAGGATAGAGAACACCACTAACCGCCAGGTAACCTACTCCAAAAGACGAAACGGCCTCTTCAAGAAGGCCAATGAGCTCACCGTTCTCTGCGATGCCAAGGTTTCTATTATCATGTTCTCCAGCAGTACTGGCAAACTCCATGAGTACATTAGCCCCTCCATCACGTATTGTCTTTCTCCCTATCAGTTCTGAGACTGAAACCCTAGCTAGATTCACTGAATCAAATGTCTTATTTTACCCTCTTTTTTTGTTTTAATAGAACAAAGGAGTTCTTCGATCTGTACCAGCAGACCGCAGGAACCGATCTGTGGAGTTCCCACTATGAGGTTCAATTCCCTTCCCTCTTTTTTTTTTTTTGGCACTTATTCAGCGCTATATAGAGAGTAATTAATTTTCTTATGTGTGCTTGTTTTGTGGGCCAGAATATGCAAGAGAGCTTGAAGAAGCTGAAAGAGGTGAACAGGAATCTTCGTAGGGAGATTAGGTATTTCGTAGTTAGTTATTTCTTTTGGTGATTTCTCTTGATCTGTATAAAGATTTGTTTGGTTAATGGTATATATTGTACGTGCTGTTTCTACTGCAATATACAAATATTGAAAGGCAGAGGATGGGGGATTGTTTGAACGATCTGAGCATGGAGGATCTGAGGCTACTTGAGGGAGAAATGGAACAGGCCGTCAAGGTCATTCGTGAGCGCAAGGTATAAGATTATGCTCCTATACATTTTGGAGTTTTGGATTATGTGCAGAGTTCACATTTAGTTTAACATGGGTATTTCTTGATCATAATGAAATTCAGAAGTTCGTGGTCGTCCATGGAGTTTTCTGAACACATTTATGTATATCTTGTGCATGGTTACCTGAAGGAACAGATCTAACTTCTAAGACTAACCTACGGGACAAGTATATACTATGTAGTGAAAATTTACCAAGTAGGTTCCTTAAAGATAAGAATATGCCATGCGTTAAATGAATTGAAACTTGTAGAGAAGTGGAAGTCAAGAACAAAAAAGATGTCTATATTCATATGGCAGCCATGAAAGTGAAAGGGTTATGTTATTCACACAAATTTCAATGCACAAGCTTTTAAGAAACTAAATATTATCTTCAATTGTTTTATCATAGGAAAAAAATATAAAATTTCTTAAATAAATTGACAATAAAAGATGATTGGACAAGCCACGTGTGTTAGAGGTGCGATCCATCTCTAATATACTTGTGTGTTTATAGTATTAGTGATTAATTTGATGTACTTATCTTTTATAGGCATTGTTTACTTAAGAATTTTTGAACAAAACAAGACGGAAAGGAACTTAAATAACTAATGCACATACCAATTTAAAAAATGACGTAGGTTCTCTATGAGTTATTATAGTTAATTAACTCCAGTTTTTTAAGTTTTCAAATTTAATGTACAAATATCAAAATTTCTTTTTATAATGAGAATACTAAGTTTATGTGGTGTTTGTGAATTTTAGTGTCCTTCAATTATTTTTATTTTTGGTAAATAATTATTTGTTCGAGGGATTTCGTACCTTTTCTCAGACTTGGGAAATCCCATCCCTTGTTTGGATTGGTTACCTGTATCACAGTGTTTGATGTTGTGTAATTGCGTTTTCCATTTTTTTTGCTGAAATGCTTTTGAGAGTAGCTTAGACTTTTAGTGTGGTTGATCAGCAATGAAAAAATGGGGGAAACTGATTCTTAGTCTGGGCATATCCCTGGATAACTGAAATCCTGGAATGGGGATCTGCTTGTCCATAATTATACATAGGTCGCAAACATATTTACGGAAATTGTTGTGTATTTTTAGTTTATTAAAAATAATGGTATCTAGTAACGCAATTTAGTGGTAATAAAAATAAAAGTATCTATGTCACCTTAGTCATGTATGACCTTACTTTAAGATTTTTAAACTTACTATTCCTAGCTAACGAGTTTCTTATTACGATGGTTTATAGTATAAGGCGATATCATATCAGGTTGACACTCAGAGGAAGAAGGTAATGTGGTTGATTTGTTTCCTTGAGAATATATACGTTCTTATGCGTTGTTGGTTGACTTCAACTTGATAGATGAAAATTCTATTTACCTTGCAGTTCAATAACGAGAAAGAAGTACACGGCAGACTCCTACGTGAATTAGTAAGTATAATAATTGCATATGTTTTTCTTTTCTTATTTGTGAAAAAAATACACATGCTTTATAGTACTTATTCCTTACCAGCTTATCTTCAATCTCGCGCCTAAAATAAAATTGAAAAGAAAAATCTGAAACGGCAATTGTTTACTTGATTCAGGATGCGAGAGCGGAAGATCCACGTTTTGGATTAGTAGACAATGGAGGCGAGTATGACTCTGTGATCGGATTCTCCAATATAGGTCCTCGCATGTTTGCATTAACCCTGCAGCCCAGCCATCCTAATCCCCATAGCGGAGCGACAGGGTCAGATCTCACGACTTATCCTTTACTTTTCTAGCACGTAAGCTAGCTTGCTCAAAAATATCAGATCAGTTGCCAATAAATGAATATGTAGTGTGTTATGCACTGAATTGTTATCCTTTACTTTTCTAGCACGTAAGCTACCATAATCATATGAATCTTTTCTATTTTCCCCTAAACACAAGGGTGAATGTGCATCTGAATTGTTATCCTTTAATTTATCGTTTAGCCTAGCCTTAATTAATTAGCAGATCATGATATATGATGCTTCCTTCTATTGAGCACTGTATTAATGCTTGAGCCAATATCATTTACTTTATCTCTATCTAGTTGCATGGTTGGATTATAGCAATGCAGTTGGCTTGCCTCTGATTTTTATGCTTTGAATTTTGGTAATAATCTTGTGAGACAAAATTTATTAAATTTTGTGTTTGACTTTGAATTCCCCTACATGGTTGGTGCCTTTCGGGCAAAGAGCCTAGAGTAATTCTACTTGTACAACTGTATGTGCATCTTATAAACTGAAGTGATTTTGTAAAATATATATGGTAGCGACTTTTCTGTAATAAATAAGTTACATGTTTTTGTACAGGTTACTACAAAATTTCTAACAATTTATAAAATAGATCCAATTAAGTTAGGAATTCATGTTTGTGCGCTAAGTTATAATGTTACAAACAAAGAGTTATATAAATAACATAATTACTTGGTTTCTAACTTCTTTATACTCCTACTGACAATAAAACTGAGGTGATAATTAAGGTTAACCATGCATATATAGAACCTGAAAAAAATTAAATTATTTACGTGATAATTTGTCTATAAATTATGCAGTTATATTATAAGTGATTTTGTCAATGGCTTGTTAGTCTAGTGACACTTTTGTTTGTTTGTTTTAAATATAAAAAAGCTTGATGTTAAGGTTTAAACTCTACCATCTTCATTTATCTAAATTTTCAGCATATTGCACTATTGTATTATAACAAACAAAAAAAAAAGTGTTTTTATCCAAGTAAGAACAAATTTAATTAGATTATTTTAAATTTAAATTGATCCATTTATATAATTATATTGTTATAAATATATAATAATTATGCAATTAATACTGCCATGCATGGGTAAATGGCACTGTTCAGACCCTCTGAATTCCTACCGCTATCTCGTCCATCGATTGAATTGGTTTCTCGTCTTGCTAATTAAGTTTAAAGATGACACCGTGATTATAAAAACATTAGGTTTACAAAAACTTGTAAGCGTTGCAATCTTTGCAAAATCAAAGCAATATATTATTTTTCTTTGTATTATTGTTAATACGAATAACAATAACTATGAAATAAAATATTAGTACCCTAATAACTCTATCCAATTGTGAGAGAAAATACAGTTCTTCTTATTTTATCTTCTTTCAATCATTTTTACTAAAATGTGATTTGCCAGAGAAATTCATATGTTGAAGTACGAAATTACCTTAGCACGTATTCAGTAATGGCAAGTCGTACTATGTGACATATTGTCTGTAAGATTAAACATTTAATATAATTGGTGTTAGATATGATTGATGGTATAAAACGACGTCAAGCGAACTGATTTGTAATATCACAAAGATATAAGAACGCTAAAATGCTTTGAGCCTTATAAATGTCGGTATAAATCTCAATCATAACATCTCATCAAAACATGTAATGCAGAAGGATAGTAGTCACAATCATAGAGTAAATAATGAATATTTATATATGTTACCATGAAATTCAACTTAACACAGGCTACATTAATGTAATGTTATCAGAAAAATTCAATTTCCCCTTCCATGATGAATTATTCTTTATAAAAAATAAAAGTTGTGTACATTTTTCTATTTGTGTGGCTTGTATTTTATATATTTATTTTATTCGTATGATAATGGAATATAAGATTTTTACCATTGTTATAGCCTACACTACAGTCGTCTTTGTTTTGGATAATTAGTATTATAAGTTTTATAATAAAAATATTTATAAAATTATAGTATAATTTTTATGATTAAATATTTATTAAATATAATACTAATGATTTAAATTATATTAATGAAAAAGGAAAACTGATAAAAGAAAATATATTTGAAATAGTATGATAAGAATCTTATCATAAGATTGGACATGGACAAATTTAGGAGCAATGTAATCACAAAATTATAATATCCACACAATTCTCACAATCATTTTGTTTTTAATTGTTTATCATTACTCACTTTTTTCCTTTTATCTCATTTTGAGTATTTTAAAAAAATTGGTGAGTTATAAAACACTATTGTTCTAAAAGTAGACTTTTTCTAAATCAACTATCCCATATTATAATTGCAATTGACATGTGGCAAAATTTTAGTGCTTTATAAGATACAATGGTGATGAAGTATGTAGGAGTAACTTGTTGTGCGGGTTAAGCTGAAAAAGTTAAAAAAAAAAAATTTATTTGACCCTAAATATTAACAAACTTATATTTTGACCTATAAACTTAACTTTTTCCACCACTTGAAAAAAAAAGAAAAGTGAGCGTCCAATATGGATCCAATAGTCTCATACGGTCACACCCTAACACATCAAGGAGCATTTAATCCCTATAAATTATAGTTTAATTACAACTTTGATATATAAACTTCAAAACTTTACAAAATCATCCATATAAACTTTATGTGAACTTAAAATTATTATATTTTCGTCTATATTAACTTGTTTTATCCCTTTGAGATCCACGTGTCCATATTCATTGAGACAGAATGTAGGATAACTTCACTTATATTCATTTTTAATTTATGAAAGCCAAAGCTAGAAGAAGGAAAAAGAAATTTCACTTAATCAATATATGTTAGATTCTTGCAGTTTGGAAGATTTGGTATTGAAAACTTTTGTGGTGGTTGAAGAACACTACAAGAATTAAAGTACATGCCATTTAGGATTTTAAAACATGTTAATATACACGGTGATAATGATTTCAAATTTTTTGAAAGTTTATGAGAATGTTTTGTAAGATTTTAAAATTCATGTACCAAAATTATAATTAGGCTAGTTCAGGGATGTAAATTATATTTTACCCTATAATCACTCTTGAGAGAAGAATTTTCAACGATAAATTAAGGTTAACAGACTAATAGAAACTTTGGGTGTGCAAAAAATGATGGATGATATATAAAAAGTTGATTTTTATTATTTTTAATTGTTGGGTCATTTCATAAATAATAAAAATTTTGAGTCATTACTCATTAGATTCACATATATTTAAAAATTATATGCCAACTGGCCCAACTCTCAATTGGTGCAACTCTATAAGGCTTGCATATCCCACCAAGGAATTAGTCATAAGATTATACTCACGGTTCATGAATCAAATCTAACCCAAACATTTACAAGATTTCTCACGGCCGAATTACATATTTATATAGGAGTAGTATGCTACTGTCCTTCTTAATTATCTATTTATTTATTATTTATTATTTTGTTTATAATATTTATTTAATTTTTATTTACAATATTTTTTTAAAATTTTTTAAGATGTTTTTATAAATTTTGAAAATTTTTTTACTTGTTCTTCAAATTTTTTATTTTTGTAATTTATAATTATTTGATTATTATTAAAAAATTTTAAAATTAAAAAATTTTTTTATTAAAAAATTCTTAAACTCCCTACGGCCGCAGTAAGTCCCTTTATATAGATAGAGCCCATCAGCCCAAGGGTGTGTCACGTGACATACACCCAGGTCGATCACATGGAATTTTCATGTACTCATCTGTCATCCAAAACCCTCTGGTTTTTGGTTTCCGTACTAAAACCCTTCTTTCAGTGTCCCCCTTTCAAGCATCACTCACTCTCATGGAAAATTAGCGCGTTCCTTCTCGAGAAGGTTAAGGGCTAAAGCTGGCTGCCTAGATACACACAGGCGGATACAGGGTTGGTCGGTTTCAGTCATGGGAGCTCTTGCTACGCTCGCCTCGTGGACTCCCGAAGACGATCTTTTGCTGAAAAATGCTGTTGAGGTAAAGTTTTACCCGCCGATGGTATTCACTCTGTAATTTCCAGAATCGTCTTTTTTTTTCGGTCGGGTTCGATTGTACCTGTCTGTGCTTCCCTAGCTATTTACTCCTTCTGGTATTTTTGGTATTGTTTGAAAAGGTCTGTTTTGTCTAGCTTAAGGTTATTACTAAATTACCCAGCTAAATCCATTCCTCTAATAGGATTCAAGGAGTTTGAATCATGTGGGACGCGGACAGGGAATTACCTCTAAGGCTCTAACACGTTAGGCTAAACATTTTCAAACTTGGAATCATATAGTAGGTTTCTGATCATTGTTTAGTTTCATAGTTTGAATTGTCCGTGTGCCATACTTTCGGTATATTATCTTTCAGGGGGCTGGAAGAATGCCAACTTGGGTTTGGGCGAGGTTTCAGACTATCAAAAGTGTGTGAGTTCAATGTGCTTAGGCTGAAGCATCTTTATAGTTGTGCCCTATTGGGGCAAGTAGTCATAGAGATGCTCAGCTATCTTCTTATTTCACCGCTAGCACCTTCCTTACACCATAATAATGACAAACGTGGATAAAATATGTAAATCATTGATACATTGACATCTAATGGGTTGTCCTTATATGTATATATATAAATCAGAAGAGAAGAACATAGATTTATATGATTCAGAGATACTGTCTGGCTAAATAAACTTCAACAAGGCAAGTTGCTGACTTCATTTTCAATTATTCAAATGTATCTTCCTATGGCAATATGACTCTATTTCTATAACATATCAAGTATTTAGTTGTTACTACTAATATATTGGAGAAATTCATTTCTTCTCCTCTCTCCTTCTCTCTTGAATTTGGGAGAATGAGGGGCAAAGGAAGTTCTCTTATTGTTGCTTTGTTTAAGAATGGCATATATTTAGTGACATCTATTCCATGATTCCTCTTTGATCTTTAGCTTTCTATGTGCAGGCTGGTGCTTCGTTAGAGTCACTTGCAAAAGGTGCAGTACAGTTTTCTCAAAGATTTACTGTTCAAGAAATACATGATCGTTGGCACTCTCTCCTCTATGATCCTATTATTTCTGCAGAAGCTTCTGCATGCATGAGTAACTTTGAGCTTTCTGCTTTTTCTCTTCCATCAAAGTTCAGTAAATTTGGACGTACAAAAGAAAGCAAATTTGTTACTGTTAAAAGAAAAACTGACAGTGTTCGTAGTTCTTACTATGCTATGCGTAAAAGAATCTGCAATGACACATTTACTTCCATGGACTTAAGTTTTATGGTTGGACCAAGAAATAGCAATTATGTAGGAAATGGAGGGGATGGGACTTTACTTGAAAACTGCATGCCTGAAGGTGCAGCCACAAATCATTCTGGATTTCAGGGATCAAATTTTGATCCTATGCACTGTGCTTTTCCTGCAAATATGATGGATGGTAGTGGTCCAACTGATGGAGTTATGGTCCATGCCTTTTACACTGGAGTTGAGAACCCAGTTGAAGATAGTTTCCCTATTGAACCAAATAATATACTTAAAGAAGAACCTCAAATTCTAGGAGACAACGTGTCTTTAAATGGAGTTGTTGAGGAATCGTGTGGTCCAAAAGAATTGGCTGTAGATGGCGTGATTGGAGATGCTGGTTTAGAGAGAATGCCTTTATCTACATTTGATCATATTAACAGTGACCCTGGAAATTTGTATTCTGAGTTTGATGGAAATCATGTCTTTGATTCCCCTGATTTAGAGTGTGGAACATCGTTTAACGCTTTGCAATTATCTCCACTTCCAGAAATGACAATGTGGAGAACAGATGAGGGCATTCAAGAACCTGATATGCCAGGCGATGATTTAAAAAATAATGTTGCTTGTGGGGAGGCTTATCTGGAAGAATTGTCCAATTCTCTCTTGAACTTCACCAATGAGGAAGAACTCTATTTGATGGATGTTGATGGAAGTGATGGTTTTGATAAGTCTTACTATGATGGTCTAAGTTCACTTTTATTAAATTCACCAAATGATGATAGCCCAGATCAAATACCCAGAATGGCCGAATCAGAGATTTTGGTGGCTTCACCGAGGCATGTTACAAATCCATCAGTTTCGTGCCATGCAGAAATTGATAACAACATGGGGTCGTGCTCTAACGATGTGCAAGTATTTTGCAAATCAGAGGTCCAAGTACCATCTTGTGCCTCAGCTAAAGACCCTCGATATCCTGAACTAATTAATGGAGTTATTTGCTGTACATTAAACACTGAGGACCCAGAAATTCCATCCAATGATGATGTTTTCCTACCTTTTAATGTGCCCCCTTCAACAGTTCCCTTGTTGTCTAAATGGAATTTTCAAGAAGCCAATAAACCAATTTTGTCATCTGTTGAGGATTTTGGTCCTAGCCATGGAGCTGGTGAAAGGGGTACACTTCTGGTGCAGGCAGAACAGAAAAGCCCTGCAGAATCCCATGTATCTTCTCACATGATGGTATCACCTCCCTTGCCAGGATCTGTTGCTGGTTCTAAGGTAAAATATGAGTTGCCCAATAGTCATGCCTCACATATGATGTCCAGAACTGCAGTTATTGTTTCTGGTGGCTCAACTGGAGATATTTCAGTACATGCAAACTTGATGGAAGAGGCTACCAATATTGGCTTGGGAAAGCATCTAAGCAATGATTTAACAAATTCTTCCAATGAGAAACCAGTCCATGGTTCTAATAGCTTCAGAAATTATCCTAACCCCAATGTCTCTGGCATGAAACAAGAACAGGATGTAGTCATGCCAATTCAAGATCATCAGTTGATACATACTGAACTGGGGTCATCAGATGTCGGGTCAGAACTGGTGGCAAACCCTCCAACATCAAATCAGGAAGAGCAAAATATAGACAGCGATGATGATATTCCTTATTATTCTGATATAGAGGCAATGGTAAGACTTTTAGTGATTTGAGTTAGCTTTGCCTATTGTGTATTTGCCACAATTTTTTGACTTGTTCATTATTTCCTCCTACAGATACTTGATATGGACTTGGATCCTGCTGACGTTGATTTGTATTGTAGTGAGGAAGGTATTAATTAGACGTTGTCGTTTGATAGTTGTTGTTTGCTATTTGGCATCTTGTTTTTTCTCGAGAAGGGAAACCTAACATGGACCAATGACCCAACTAAAAATTATTTTATATCTGATTTGTTTTATGATGCTGCCTCATGGCATGACAGCATGCTTCGGTGACTTGGGCAGTTCATAGCCTCTCAGCACTTATTTGACGTCCTTGTTGTTCTTTCACTTGATGTCTTCATGAGTTACTAGATAAAGATAAATGTGAAAGGCTTTTTTATGGGGGGATTTTAACTTCAATGCTTTTTCCAATGATTTTCTGTTCATAATTGTCATGGGGTGAAACTTCAGAAGTATTTGTATACATCTTAGGTGTTATTATGTTATTGTAATAGGTAAAATGTTCATATGTTTCATGTTATCTTTCTCTAGCATTTTGGGTGGGCTTTGGTTTGTGGGCCAGATTTCCTGTTATGATATTATTGCACACTATGGATTCTACACGTCAGTGTGATCATATGCAGGGACGGATTCAAGGGGAGGCAAGTAGGGGCCTTGGCCCCCCCTCCTCCTTCACTATATATATATATATATATAATTACTTTATAATATTATTTTTTTCAATTCAAAAATATAGTAAGTGAAGTATTTATGGCACTAATGTGACTAATTTCAAAGTAATTAGTTTTTGTTTTTTAAAGTTTCTTTTGGTATTTTAAAGAAATTAGGCTAAGTCTCATAACTTTTGGCTTTTCTTGTTTATCAAAATTTCATATTGTTATATCATTTTTTATTCTATTAATAAATTTTTAATTATTCATCAAATTTTAAATTATTATCATTAAATAATTTTTTATTTAATTTGTTAGTCCATCTTTTTTTTTTTTAAATTCTAGTTCGGTCTCCCCTTTAAGTAATTTCTGGATCCGTCCTGATCATATGTAGAATTTGCGGAATACTTATGAAATACCTGCACGATTGCATGGTTTCCACCTTTTATGTTCCAATTTTGTGTGAAAGAAATATGCATAATCTCTTCATTGTTTCTTTCATTGTCTTTGTATCCTAGCTTAACAATATTGTATTCTGATTACATTTTAGTATCAAGATATCAACATCAGGACTCTAAGAGAACTATCCTACGGCTGGAACAAGGTGCTCATTCTTATATGCAAAGAGCCATTGATTCACATGGAGCATTTGCCATTTTATATGGTCGCCATTCAAAACATTATATAAAGAAACCTGAGGTATTTGCACTTAAACTCCTTACTTTACCAATTTGCCATATGAGAAGATCTTTGCCTTATGATTCCTGTCTGAATATTTAACACATTTGAGCTTATGGTATTTTTTTTCTTAACAAGTTTAATTCCAGAAAAAAAGGTGCACACACACAATCACAAACTTATGATATTTAGTTATCTCTTGCCTAATTCAATTGTTTATTCAGATTGTTTTTCTAATTTAGACAGATTTTTTTCTACTATTTTAAGCATAAATGTGTTTTGAAAATGCCCCACACTGACATAATCTTTTTTAACATGGGAATGCTGAAGCTTATAGTAACTTATATAATTGATTTGAGTGTTTGATTTTTATATTTGCTAAAGAATACAGGTTTCTGTATGATGTGTGGTAGCATCTAATTGATATTGATTGTGCAAATTAAATCCCGAACATAATGCAATTAATGATGGCTCAATTTGTCTTGCAGGTTTTACTTGGTCGGGCAACAGAAGATGTTCTTGTTGACATTGACTTGGGCAAAGGAGGGTTTGCAAACAAAATATCTCGACGTCAGGCTAGTTATAATTACCAGCTTTTACTTATATATTCATGTTGCATCAATTTTTTTTGCTGCTTTTTCATCTGTTCTAATAAAGACATGCATTATCTGCATCTTGTTGTCAAATTGTTGACATGGTTGTGTTTGCATCAGGAAAGTAGTTATGATGTACTGATCACCTCAATAATTTTTTTGAAATGCTTCAATGTTGTGCTTGACTCTTAACTTGGCCTTAGTCATTGCTGCTTAGATCATGTATCCTTATTGAAATAGAAATTATTATATTTTCATGAGGTTGGTACATCTTGCAATTGTATCTTGCTTCCTTTATACCTATTCATATGTGGAATAATGATAGGGGCTGTTGAAATTAGGGCGGTCTCCCTTAGGTAGAATTCATCCCAAAAGTTATCTCAAGGGGGAGGGAACCTAAGGGACTTATAAACCCCCATAGATCGATTCAGTCATCTGATGTGGGACTTTCAACACTCCCCGTCACATCGGAGGCTATGAAAGTGGGGCCCAACAATCGGGAGTAGAAACTGGCTCTGATACTATGTTGAAATTTGGGAGGTTGAAATTGGGAGGGTCACCCTTAGGTAGAATTCACCCCAAAAGCTAGTTCAAGAGGAGGGAGCTTAAGGGACTTATAAACTCCCATAGATCGACTCAGTCATTCGGTGTGGGACTCCCAACAGGGGCAAACCCTTGTCTCATCTGGAGCATGTGCACTGTGAGTGGTCTTTCTGCGTAAATGTCATATTGACATATTATGAAGCCAAAAATTAGGAATACAGGGCTATTTTTTATATTGTTTGAGGAGTTACAAATTGGGATCTTAGATGGCCAGATGTTGTCTTCACTGCCAAACACAAGTTTGCTTCGCGTTTTTACTTACATTTTTCCTTTTTCCTTTTCAACTATTTAGGCAATTATAAATATGGATAAAGTTGGATCTTTCTATCTTAAAAACCTTGGGAAGAGTTCAATCTTGGTAAACAACAAAGAAGTGCATCCTAGTCTGTCTCACAGATTACATTCCAGTTGTCTGATCGAGGTATGTCCTATATCTCCTTCCCAAATTCAATTCATTAGTATGAATAGCCTCATCGTGGATTTTGCATGTTGTGAAAGTTTTGTTGTATGCATCTATGTTCTTGCCAATATGTATTCTGCTCTTTCAATTTGTTTGCTGCTATAGTATGTTCATGCCAAGTAAACCAGATATGCATGTGTTCCATTAGGAGTTAGAACATCTAAGCAAAATTCTTGATTTAGTTGCTATCTGAAATAAAATGTGAATGATTTTGCAGATAAGGGGCATGCCATTCATATTTGAGACAAATCAAAGTCGTGTGAAGGAATACCTGGATCGTGTTACTGAATATAACCAAATCGTGTAGTGTCAATTGTAAATGATAGCAAGAGCTGGCACAAGCACAGAAGGTGCTTATTTTTATTGCACTTTCTAATGGACTTCTGCAGCTCTACCTTTGCCCCTGAAAGCAGATAATTCTTCAACCTAAAATTGCTGTAGTAGGGCAAATATATCCCAAGTAATGAATGCATGCTCTTCCCTCATTAAGGCGGCATTCGGTTTGTTTGTTCAATTAATTAGCTTTGAGCGTTCCGCCCCTAGTCATTGGCTTAAGAAGTTCAAGATCACTGAGTTGAAATACTGCTTTCGGATTTGAAGCCATACATGGGATCAAGTGATTATCTCCAATCTTGGGAGATGCTTAGGTGAGCGCATTAACAACTTACCAAGAGGTTGGGAAGTAGTATGCATTCCATCCCTAAAGTTACTGTTTCTTTTGTGCCATAAAAAGAAAAGGCACTCCAACCAAATTTCTCGCACGCAAATCAAAGCTGGAACAAAACTCTAGTCATCTTTGTCAATCGAAGAAACCTTTAGGTGCCTGTTATGTAGATCCATCTACCGATCAACTCAGTAGCATCTTCCTTTTTTAACAACTTGGGCTTGCAGGCTGTACCTAACAGGATCCCAAAACCAAAAAGAAAGCTAATTCTTTATTCGAAATCGAAACATCTAAAGCCCACAACTCTTGTACTACTCCATGTATAACTCAGATTAAACAAAAATAATCAGTATTTATTATATTAATAAAGGTGGTGATTTCTTTTACTGAAATAAGAATCCCCGGTGGTAAATAACCGTGTCGTAAAGCGAAAGATTCTTATCCAACGCCCAAGTATGCCATGTTTTTATTGTTGTACATAGAAGCGAAGACAGCGAAGAACCAGAACCTTGTTTTTCTTAATTTTTGTGAAAAGTGTGTACGTGCGGAGCTAGACTTGACATGGTCTGTAGATAAGGCCTAGCAACCATATTCTCTGCCCTTTGGCCTCTGACGAGCTTGATTAGTTGTGCAACATGGAATGTGCTTCCATTTTTCTTTTCTCTATCCGTATGTGTTGTTTTAAAATCATACTTGAAGAAATTGCAAAGGGGGATGGATGATGGATCTAAAGCCAGAATTTGAAATTTCTCGCTAAAGAAGAGAAAATAAAAGCCAATCAAAAGAGCAAAGTGATGAGTGCGAGAATTTGGCTTGGTGTCCTTTTTCTTTCTTTAGTTTTCACTACTTTTTGTATTCTGATTATATGCGATTAGATCACCAGTAGCATCAGTTATAGAAAGGAAACACAATTAAGAATTTAAATAGTGATAGTTAGAAGCTTAGTAAGTACAGCATCAGTGATCTTAGAATGATTTTTCTTCTGGATGGGGAATAGGAGCAGCATTACCTCCACCATAAACAGGAGCAGGGTTCCAAATGCCATAGTCTTCCAAAGTTTCATCACCTCTGTGCCTCTGTTGACTGAGAAAAAGAAAAACTGGTGATGAGGATGGCATCAAGATTAATGCTGTAGATATTGCTATCATCATAACCACCAATGTTATCTTGCTTAACTTTCCCAAAAATGAGCTCATGGTTTTGGTTTTTGGAAGTCCAAATTGATAGTGAAACACTATAATTATACTTTGTCTGGATTGGTGTACGAAGTTGAAGTTATCCTTCTGCTCACACCTCGTGAATGGCATGTCATGTTTCTTGCATGTGTTCCAAACCAAACACACTATATTCTAGGGGTATTAATTAGGGTTGGGTGGACAAATCTTAACCCCTTTGAGCTAAAAAAACAGGTTTAAAAAATTATGGTTATTTTTTACCCAGTTTATTTAAGACTTGGCCCATTAAAGACTAGCCATTGATAAATCGGGTTGAACCCAGTTTTTTTTTTACACTTAAATTTTTTTTTTAGTTTTTAGTTTTTATGTTTTTATACTTTGTAGATGAAGAAGAATATGACAATTCAACAATTGCATCAAATTTATCTAAGTAAAATTCAAATATAATTATTGAGAATGATTGATTAATCTTTTTTGTTTTAATTTTATACTATTATTTTTGTAGAGATTAAGTTTATGATAGACTGATGATGTTTTGTTATGTATAAAAATTTTACATAATTATTGAGAATGATTAATTGATAGTTTAAATTTGATTTTGTTATGAAATTTTATAATATTTAAAATTTTTTCATATGCTTACCTGTTAAGGTTTATTTTGTCTTATAATCCTATAAGTAGAGTTAGAGTCGAGTTAAATTTTATAAGCCATTTTAAGAAAATAACTTTTTTGACTTGTTACCCTTGATAGATCGTGTTAGTCTTAATTGACTTCCCTAGTGTATATTCTATATATATGAATGATAAGGATGCATGATATGTTTTTAGGTCTACTATATATATATAAGAATCTATATATGATGATAAGTGATAGTTACGTATAAGTTCTAAATGACTAATATTGTGATTATTGTGTTCATACTAAATTTTAAACTAAATACATTGTATGATTATTTATCTTTATAGATAAATATCAACAAAGAATAATTGGTATAAGCCAAAAGTTCCTTTTTAATTTATTAAATAATAAACTATTCATGATTATATTAATTCAAAGTAATAAAATAATGATTTAATGTGATGTTTTAGTTTAAAAAATTTATATTGAGTAATTATTTGATTTTAGAAATAAATATCACTAAATTTTTTATTTTAATTTCTTTTTGGAAAGTGCAGTCATTTAATATTTTTCTTTTTTAAGAAAACGAACACTTTTATGACCCAAAGAAAAAATGATCCAATATTTTGCATGTGCAAATGGCCATTTGGACGTGATGACGTGAATATGAATCCGAGGGAGGGTCAAAATAGTGAATTCAAGCTGACATCTGTTATTTCGCATGGGAGGGAAGGAGGGAAAGACAAGAGCACTACTTTCTTTCTCTCTCTGGCTGGCGAGAGAGAAAGAGAACGGCATCCTCGGCTGGGCATATAGCTGTATGATTGTTCTTCTTGCCAAAACAGTGTATTGAGGAAAAATGAGAGAATCACCTCGATTAAATGGCCATGAAGAGAAAAGTTTTGTTTCAATTAGAGTAAGGCCTTTGAATGAGAAAGAAAGAGCCAGGCACGATGTATTAGAGTGGGAATGCGTTTCTGCCAATACCATCCAATTCAAGAACCCCCTACCAGAATCATCATTCTCAATGGATGCCTACACATTTGGTACACCACTAATTTGGCTATACCATAAGGGTCCTTTTCTCGTTAATCGTTATTGTTGCATTATATGAAATTTGACACCCTCTTAACCATTCTTCTTTATGATAAAAAATTTCATGTAACTTGTTCCATCTTCTTGTGATTCACATTATCTTGCATAACACCTCTTTATGAATTACAGCAGGCCCTGATCCCATGTCTAACATTTTTTCCTTTCTCCAATTCCTTTTTTTTATTGGAACACAGACAGGGTATTTGGGGACGGTTGTTTCACACAGCAGGTATATGAGGAAGGGATCAAGCAAGTTGCCTTTTCGGTAGTTAGTGGTATCAATTGTGAGTAAACTTCTTGTCCTTGCTTTCTGCTTCCTGATTATATACATTATTCTTTTTGCTTGTGACATCTTTTTCTCACTGATGAAACGCAACTTCAGCTAGCATTTTTGCATATGGGCAAACAAGCAGTGGAAAGACATACACCATGACTGGAATTACTGAGTTTGCAGTAAGGGATATATATGACTACATAGAGACGGTATAAAACGATTCAAATCTTGGTATTCGCTTGCAATGAAATAGATAATCTTTGATTGTAGCGAAAAGATGACGTATCTTGTCATGTCTCAGCATAAAGACAGAGAATTTGTTCTGAAGTTCTCTGCAATGGAGATCTATAATGAAGTTGTCAGAGACCTTCTCAGAGCAGATAGTACCCCACTTAGACTCCTAGATGATCCAGAGGTAAATTTTATGGCATATTTTCCCTGTTTTATTAGAGTTGTTGGCTTTCATTCTATTGAATAATTATGAATTTTTGCATCTCAAACAGAAAGGGACTGTTGTTGAGAAACTTACAGAGGAGACTGTGACAGAGTGGAGCCATTTACAGGAACTTCTTTCCATATGTGCTGGTATTGGTGGTCTAGTTAGTATTACACTTTTACTGATTTTAATGCTTTCAGGTGAGCTTTTTCAAACTGTATTTGCATATATCTTGCAGCTGAAAGGACAACAAAAGAGACATCCATGAATGAAGCTAGCTCCAGATCTCATCAAATTCTTCGATTGGTATGCACTTTATCACCAAGTATCTATTAATTGAGACGATTCATAATTTTCACAAAATGATAAATTCCTGCAGACAGTCGAAAGTTGTCCTATTGATTATGTAGGCAGTGAAAGGTCTGGCACTCTCATAGCTAACGTGGTATGATCTTTACCTCCTTTACTCCTATAGCAGAGTATAAATATTCATAATTGTCTCATAACAATATGAATAAGAGTTGGTTTCTTTGTATAGAATTTTGTTGATCTTGCTGGAAGCGAGCGTGCTTCTCAAGCGTTAACATCAGGTACAAAATTGAGAGAAGGTGGCCACATAAATCGCAGTTTACTCACTCTTGGAACTGTGATTCGCAAACTGAGGTAGAACTTCTATCAACATCTAAAAAATTCAAAAATTATTTGTCTAGTTGGAGCTTATTCTTTTCAAGTACGCAGAATATTGAAATGAATTATTGAAACTGTTGATCTAAAAGTTTTGCTTGAGGGTAGGTGAACTAGTTTTGTAACTAGATGAAGGAAATCGAAGAGCCAGAATTCTAAAAGCAGCTAATTTTACCTTTCTTGTGGTCATGGGGAATCCTTGTTTCCTAATTAGGATATTTCAAGTTCCTTCTGAACCAAAAATCAAACACACATTCTTTCCGGATTTCTGATTATAAGAACCCACAAATTAAGTTTGGTCAAACTGTCGATTGGTATAAAACTCCATTTATCTGCAAGGTCTATGGCACCAATGTTTGGGTGAAGGCTCGTGCTAATGCCCCATTTAAAGATTCTGATGCCTAGTTTGGTGGTAGTTATGCAAGTCCTGTTTAAATTAGTAAAAAATATAATAAGTTAGCAGTAGTAATTTAAGGCATGTATGGTCTGTGGTAGGAGGATTTTTTTACTGATTGTCCTAAAAGCCCTTGAAAGTAACTTAAGAAAAAAGATGTCAGCTGGGTATGGGTGAGCATGTCTTTTTGTTTCATTTAAAAGCCTTCTCTTATTGTCGAGCATACTTGTTTACAGATTACCTTTTCTGCAGCTGTATCTTCTATTACTATTCTTTAGTTGGGTTTTTCAAATACAGTTGATTGCTATAATCGGTTTTCTTTGTTGGGTGTTCGGGTTTCATGTTTTGACTTCTTTTTTCACTATATCCAATGCAGCAAGGGAAGAAGTGGACATATACCTTACGGAGACTCTAAGCTAACTCGCATCCTACAAAGCTCTTTAGGAGGCAATGCCAGAACAGCCATCATTTGCACCATTAGTCCAACACGCAGTCATGTTGAGCAATCAAGAAATACCCTTTTTTTGGCTGGTTGTGCAAAACAAGTGACTATTAATGCTCAGGTCAATGAGGTGATGTCAGACAAGATTTTGGTAAAGCAACTGCAAAATGAATTAGCTAGAATGGAGAAAGAGTTGAGGAGCTTCGCGCCAAAGAATGTGTTTCTTAAGGAGAGAGAACTTCAGATCGACCAGGTGAGGGTTGAAGCTGGTAAAATGGATTTTCTTGAGGGTAACTGGATTTTGGTACTTGAAAAACTTTTCCTTTTTGGTTCACTAAGACTCTAAGAGGTTTTTCTAAGCATTTATGAGTCAGGTTAGAAAATCATTCCCTAGCTTCACTAAAAAGAATTAGCGTCATGATAAATAATTTGGGTTCAAATTAGTGATGGATTGAGAGGATAGTTTCATCCAAAAAGATAGTTGTCTGTTTCTTATGAAGGACTATAATCTTTGCAATGCATGATCTCCTTTCCCATCCAAATAATTGAAGTTGTGCTTGATCAGAGTGAAAAAAGTAAGAAGTTGGTAGTCTATAAATTTATTTAAGCTTATTAAGAGTCAGTTTTTCCTTTAATTTGTTGCCAAGTGGTAATTAAATACAAAAGGAAAAAAGGAATAATTGTTAAAGCATTTTGTTTTGATCATTTTAATCCGTTTTTAATTTTTTTCCTGATGTGAAAATATGCAGATGGATAAAATATCAAAGAATTGACTCAGCAACGCGATATTTTCCAATCTCACGTTGAAAATTTGCTCCATTCGGTTGGGAAAGATCAGCTTTTAAAAGTCCATAAAGATTCGGCCTCAGAATCATCAGTTCATGCTAATAATCTTCATCTTCATGAGGGTCTCAGGAAAGGCAGCACATCTGAGAATCCCAATAAACCAAGACGTATTGAGTCTTTTTTCAATAACCACCTTTTTCAGCAATCTGAGAATTCCGAGGACAACTTTCTTTTGGATGGTAATACTCCCGAGTTTGTTGGGCCTGATCCATGTCAGGGTTGGGAGGAGATATCTAGCAGAGTTGATGCTGAATATGGAGATAACTGCAAGGAAGTTCGATGCATTGAAGACCACGAAGCATATGTTAAGTCCATTCCTGCTTCTGAAGATATTGGAGGAAAATCACCCATGAGACTTGTCAAGAATGGAGATGCCGAATCATCCTCAAGGAAGGGGGATAACGAGTTTATTCATGTTACTGTAGATAGTAGTCCAGATGCACTGCGGCAAAAAATTCAGGACCTTCAAAGGACCATCCATCGTCTTGTTGGCCTCTCAGAGAAATCCAATGGGTCTTCTGAATCATATATTTCTGGTTCTAGAAGTGTACAATTTGCTAGAAGCAGAAGTTGCAGGCCAATTTTGGATGCTATATCTCATCTTCAGTTTGACAAGGTGGATCAGGAAATTAAACCACGTCCTCAGTTCGATAAGCTGGAGCAGAAAGTTATGTCACCATTTCAGTTCAATAAGCTGGATGAGGAACCTGCGTCCCCGCCTCAATTTGATAAGCCAGAGCTCGAAACTAAGTTATCTCCTCAGTTCAATAAGCTGGAAGAGGAAACAATCACATCACCAGCCAAGGCCGAAAAGGACAACTCTACAAGTTTGGTAAGCTTTCAAGACAAGCTTTCTGAATCGAAATTTCTTGCCAAGAAAAGAAAATCGTCCAGAAAACATATTCAAACTCACCAGATGGATGCTTTATACGAAGTGGAATCTGTCATAGATTCTGATACAGAAGATACGGCTAGCGTCCTCAATTTTGTTGTAAGAATGAATGGAATAGCTAAGACAACACCATCGAAGAAGGACTACAATGATCTTATGGTAAGTCCGGAAACATACTATGTCGCTCATATACTCAGATAGTCAGATGCCATCTCTATCTTTTTGGTGCTACTCCTGATTTATAATGCTAATTTGTTTTAAATTTATAGCCAGCTACAAAATAATTGTCCATAATCACGTCGAAATAATATTCACACGAACCTTATGTCCTTAACATTATCCTAATTTAACCAATGAAATTGTAGGTTGTGATAACTTCATTAAGCATATGTATACTTATATCTATTGCTTAAGATTCTAGAAGTCCCATTTGTTGTTTAACAAGAGTATGAGCAAGGTGGTTGGTCTTGTAGCAATTAAAGCAATTATCATTATGTTTGACTGCGTATTTGTATACCAAATGCTATCTATAAAATGTAATTGTGCTGCCGCAAATTTAGGAGTTATCCTTATATAGGTACTAGGAAGTATTACCTAATTCTCTCTCTTTTTTGGGTGGTCGTAGTTGGTATTTTAAATTATTACACGTGGCTTTTTGTGGGCTGAAACGTGTATACTTATTTAGAGCCTTGTTTGGTTTCTTGTTCAGAACTATAGGTATTAATTGCGACTACTCTTTTCCTTTGATGTATAGGTCCTCATTTCAACTGATAAACTCTGCAAGATTATTTCACATACTCAGAGCTAATTTTGGGGGTTAGCTTTCAATAAAAACAAACAAGCCTTGATTGTCTTTGGATAGGAAAAATAAACAGTTAAAGCATAGGCAGATAATGGCATTTTTATCCAATTTTAATGCTATGGCCATAAAGAAAAGATACTGAGTTTTATGCTCTCTTGTTCCTTCCTAAAGCTTTTGTGGTTGAAAGGTATAATATTGAACCTCACTATATGTGTAATAGGTACCTGCAAGGATATCTGGTTTCAATGAACATATGAGCAGAGCAAGAGTTATTAGCTTCCATGGAGTGCCGGGAGCTTTGCTTCCTTCTAAGTTTGAGATGCAGCAGAGGTATATGGTCGAACTCTGGGAAGCATGCAGCGTACCGCTGGCTCATAGATCCTATTTTTTCCTTCTCATGAAAGGCGAACTTTCGGATTCTGTGTACTTGGACGTAGAGCTCAGACGTTTGTCCATTCTTAAGGACACATTTTCTAGTGGAACTAAGATTATAGAAAACGGTCAGAATCTCACACCTGAGTCAAGGTATAACTTTCAATTCTGTGAGTAGATTTTCGACATGCATATGCAAACTTGATCAGTCTTATTGAATGATTCTCAGTGACTGGCATATCCGCTCTGCATGTGTATTGTATTTTTTACATTTACATTTAAGACTTCTAAACTCTTTACATTTTCAGCTCAAGTTCAGATATATTTAAATAGTTCATTAAATGTCAAGAAATATTTCCTAAGTAAATAGATCAGATTGTAAAATAATGTAGAAAAGATATTTAATCGAAATGTCTAGAAGACCCCATATTGCCATGCTCATGAATACAAGTGAGGTTGCTCTTTAGCCACACCAAGTATCACGTGGAGTTAGGCATTTGAAATGTTTTGAAAATATGAAGCTCAAGAACTTATGGGAATGACTGGTGTTTTGCGCCAGAAAAATCATCCAAGTGCCTGCTAATGAAAACAACAAATAGGAATGCACATAAACACTCAAAATTTCTCTAGTTTTTGTCATAATTAGTTTTCATACACTCTACTTTTTCCTGGACAGCCTGAAGGCTCTTAGTCGGGAGAGGTCAATGCTAAGTAAGCAAGTGCATAAGAAGTTTTCCAGGAAGGAAAGAGAGGATATTTACCTGAATTGGCGTATTGATTTGAAGTCAAAGCACAGAAGTATACAATTGGGTTGGCGCCTATGGACGAATACGAAAGACATGGACCACCTAAGGGTAAGTGCAACACTTGTTGAGAAGCTAATTGGTCTTGTGGAGTCGAATGAGGCCCCAAAGAAGAAAATTGGGCTTGGCTTCTTAGCCCTATTTAACAGCAGGAAATCCCATAATTGGAAGGACACAATGTCTACTGCGATGTAAGACCCATCCGAAAAAAGTTCAATTAGCATTGCAGTCTTGATTTCTAACTTGTAGGCTCTGCTTCTTCGTTGAGAAGATTTGTAAGATGACTCTAGTGATAAATTAAAATTTAATATTTCTTTTTATTTTTTTTATACAGCCTAATAGTTGTCTTGCTTAATGCTTATCACTGTTGAGTGGACTCCAGCCAATATTAGCAAGAAAAAAAAAAACCAAAATCTGGACATGATATATATTTTTGAAGTATATTCTAACAAACACACCACGAATAGAACCAAACCCACCACAAGACACCCAATATACATGGTTCTCTTATTTATCCTCGTCAATCCCTTGCCAGAGCCATTGGCAACATCAACATATAATTTCCTCCACACAAAAAAAATGGTCCAAGCTTAGCCAATACCAATAGAGCCTAAAATTGAGCGATTCACCTGCGAAAGCTTCAATGCCCAAACAAGTGCCGTCGCCAAGATAACACCCTGCTCAAACGACCTGAGTAAGCAAACTAGCTGCAATCTCAGTCACGATTTATTTTCCATGATAAAATTAAAAACGATCGTGTTCATCATGTTCCGTTGTAGTCTAGTTGGTTAGGATATTCGGCTCTCACCCGAAAGACCCGGGTTCGATTCCCGGCAACAGAAGATTTGTTTTGCCAAAAGATGCCTAATTGCCTATCCGTAAATCGTAATTTTGTTCGCTATCAACTTTATTTATTAAAAGCTGGCGGTGAGATATCAGATAACTAAGTATCTTTACTAAAGGAAGCCAACAAAAAAAGTGGGGTCTAACCCTTTTTTCTCTACCTTCACTGGTGTATTTTTAGACATTATATAGTTATTTCTTTTTATTATTGCTATAAAATGCCATTTTTATCATCATACGTTAGGTTTTATTTATGTATAATACATTTTTTTAAAGCAATTTGACAATATTATACTTATTTAAAATTTTATATAAACATTTTTAATTATTATTATTTACTTAAAACTAGCATCTTCAGATCATGTGGTTGGATCTATTTAGTCTCTTAATCAATCTAAATAAAATGTCTCCATTTCCCCAAAATATTAGGCATGAATATGCAGCCAAAGTATGCTAACTCAATCCCGACGCATTCGGTCAAAGGTGTTCAAGTGGTTTGTAGATCCAAGTTCAATAAGGTTATTTATTACCTGAGGTTCCTAGTTAGCATGTCAATAATGTCATTTCTTATTCAACTGCATCATATTGCCCGTTCAATTCCTCCCACCATACACATAAGTTGCATTATAAATGGGCGTAGGCGTAATATACAGAAAAAGTTGGGCCTTATAAATGGGCTCCTTGCGCGTGGTAATGGGTCCGTCATTCATTTTGTTGGGGCTGTGAATGAAAAGAATTGACACGGCTTCCAGTGAAGTCTAGTCTACGTGCCCACTCATTTATGACAGAACCCCAACAACTATCGGTTAAAGCACTAAACACTATTCAACTCTAAACACATTGGCCTATAGAACGGCTCTGGTGCCATGAATGCCACCAAAGCATGTACATATAAAATTGCCTTTTTCTACTTTATTATTTGCCCCTGCTTAAATGGTTTCATCTACTTGATTAGACGATTTTTTATATTCTTAAACTTATAAAGTGGATGATTTCTCGTGGAATCAACCCATGAAGACTAATATAATATACCAACATTATTCTTTTTTTTTCATATTACTAGAGATACCATATTATCTTAACTTTTGCAAAACTCAACATTAATATTTTGTGTTGCTAAAAGAACTAAAGAAGGGTGGGAGGAATAATAATAGAGGTGAGTCTAACGGATGCTTGAGTCGGACATAGTTTAATGGATATTGGGACTTGGGAGTTGGGAGGGGCATTCATTGGAGTCGTGATCCTCTTATTACAGAATAAGAATAAACTGGTGGGGTAAGATTATCACAACCCATATTCGATAGAAATTCACAAGACCTCATGATACCAGTCCCATGACAAGGTTCTAAAAGCACAAAAAGCCCCTCTTCTGCTCCTTTACACAAGTTCAAAAAGGGAGAAGAAAAAGGCCTGAGAGTCAGACCTTTTTGGGAATAGAGCAATCTGGAGCAGCGTTGCCTTGGCCTTGGGCACCGTTTCTGTTTGTAAATTGCCATACTAGCGCTAGCACTACCAGACGCTCCTCCCCAATCAGAGTACAAACAAACGCAACGCCAACCCCTTCCCTTCCCCTTACCCTTCAACCCTTAATAATACTAAACTCTCTCACTCATCTCTTCTCCTTCCCATGGCAACAACGGATATTTTTTTCTTCCTCTTCCTCACATTGGCGTCCTTCTCCTTATCTTGCGCCCACTCCTTGTTGGAGATCCAAGCCTTAACAGCCTTCAAGCTCGCCCTCCACGACCCTCTTGGCTCCTTGGACGGATGGGATTCGTCCACACCATCCGCTCCTTGTGACTGGCGTGGCATTGTCTGTTACAACAACCGAGTTCGCGAGCTTCGCTTGCCTCGTCTTCAACTCGGTGGTCCACTCACTGACTCCCTTTCCAACTTGATACAACTCCGCAAGTTAAGCCTCCATTCTAACAACTTCAATGGCTCTATACCTCCTTCTCTCACTCAATGCTTGCTCCTACGTTCTGTTTACCTTCATAACAACTTACTTTCCGGCAAACTGCCGCCGGCGCTTCTTAACCTTACCAACCTTCAAGTTCTCAACGTCGCTCACAACCTTCTCTCTGGCAGAATCCCCGGCGACATATCAAAGTCTCTCCGGTTCCTCGATTTCTCCTCCAATGCATTCTCCGGCGATATTCCGGCGAATTTTTCCTCGAAATCTCAGCTGCAGCTCATCAACTTGTCCTACAATCGGTTCTCTGGTGGAATACCGGTCACTTTTGGAGTTTTGGAACAGCTTGAGTATCTTTGGCTAGACTCCAACCAATTGTATGGCACTCTGCCTTCGGCTCTAGCCAACTGCTCTTCTCTCGTGCATCTTAGCGCCGAAAACAATGTGCTTAGTGGGTTGATTCCAGCGACTATCGGGACGATGCCAAAGCTTCAAGTTCTGTCATTGTCACTGAATCACCTCTCGGGTTCGGTCCCCACTTCCCTGTTTTGCAATGTCCACTTGGCTAATTCTTCTTCTCTAAGAATTGTTCAGTTAGGCTTTAATGTGCTCACGGGCATTTCCAAGCTGCCAAAAGCAAGTTGTGTTAACGTATTGGAGGTTTTGGAGCTCAAAGAGAATCACTTTCGCAGTGCATTTCCCTCCTGGTTGACCAATGCGACGTCATTAAGAGCTGTAGATTTTTCAGGAAACTACTTTTCTGGTATTTTGCCGGTGGATATTGGGAATTTATTGAGGTTAGAGGAGCTAAGGGTGGCAAATAATTTATTATCTGGGGGAGTCCCTCCTGAAATTGTGAAATGCATTTTGTTAGAGGTTCTTGATCTTCAAGGGAACCGATTCTCGGGTACAATTCCTCCATTTCTTGGCCAACTGAGGAACCTCAAGGTGTTATTTCTTGGCGATAACCTGTATACTGGTTCTATACCCACGAGTTTTGGAACACTTTCTGAGCTTGACTCGTTGAATTTAAGCAATAATAAGCTAACAGGGGTTATACCTCAGGAGTTAATGCGATTAGGCAACATGAGTGCTTTGAATCTCAGTAATAACAGATTTTCAGGCCAAGTTTCTTCTGATATCGGGGACTTAACAGCTTTGCAGGTTCTTAATTTGAGTCATTGTGGGTTTTCAGGACGACTTCCTGCTAGTGTTGGCAGTTTAATGAAACTAACGGTGCTTGATTTAAGTAAGCAAAACCTTTCAGGTGACTTGCCAATTGAGCTTTTTGGATTACCAAGCCTGCAAGTTGTTGCTCTTCAGGAGAACCATTTATCTGGAGCTGTTCCTGAGGGTTTCAGCAGTTTAGTTAGTCTACGGTATCTTAATCTCACCTTTAATGCCTTTGTTGGCGACATTCCGGCAACTTATGGATTTCTTCGGTCGTTAATTGTTCTCTCTATATCTCACAATCGTATTTCTGGTAGGATACCATCAGAGATAGGTAACTGTTCTCAACTTGAAGTGCTCGAGCTTCGTTCAAATCGTTTGCATGATAACATTCCAGTTGATATCTGCCACCTTTCTCGTTTAAAGGGCCTTAATTTGGGAGATAACAGACTAACGGGAGATATCCCAGATGAATTATCAGAATGTTCAGCTTTGGCTTCACTCTTCTTGGATGCTAATTACTTAACGGGTCATATACCAGACTCCTTGTCAAAATTATCAAACCTGACTGCGTTGAATCTCTCTTCAAATCAATTGAGCGGAGAAATTCCGGTCACCCTGTCACGCATTTCTGGTTTGAAGTATTTAAATCTATCCAGAAATAATCTTGAGGGTGAGATTCCCGAAATGCTGGGTTCTCGATTCAATGATCCTTCTGTATTTGCAATGAATCAGAGGTTATGCGGAAAACCCCTGGGTAGAGAATGTGCAAACGTAAGAAGGCGAAGGAGGAAGAAGCTAATTATAATTATAGGTGTGGCTCTGGCTGGACTATGCCTTTTGGCGATATGTTGCTGTGGCTATATATACAGCCTTTTACGGTGGCGTAAGAAACTTAGAGAAGGTGTAACAGGGGAGAAGAAGCGGAGCCCTGCTAGTGCAAGCTCAGGAGCAGACAGAGGTCGAGGGAGTGGGGAAAATGGAGGGCCAAAACTAGTAATGTTCAATAACAAGATTACTTATGCTGAGACATTGGAAGCAACTAGACAATTTGATGAGGAAAATGTATTGAGCAGAGGAAGATATGGTCTTGTATTCAAAGCCTCGTACCAAGATGGGATGGTGCTCTCAATTCGTCGTCTGCCTGATGGATTCATCGAAGAGGGCAGCTTTCGTAAAGAAGCAGAATCACTAGGAAAAGTAAAGCATCGAAATTTAACAGTTCTGCGTGGCTATTATGCAGGACCACCTGATGTTAGGCTCCTTGTTTATGACTACATGCCCAATGGAAACCTAGGGACTCTCCTTCAAGAGGCGTCTCAGCAAGATGGCCACGTACTAAATTGGCCAATGCGTCATCTTATCGCACTAGGCATTGCTCGGGGGCTAGCTTTCTTGCATTCAGTCTCAATAGTTCATGGGGATGTGAAGCCTCAAAATGTTCTTTTTGATGCTGACTTTGAAGCCCACTTATCAGAATTTGGGTTAGATCGAATAACAATAGCAACCCCAGCAGAAGCATCGTCATCCTCGACCCCCATAGGATCCTTGGGTTATGTATCACCAGAAGCAGCATTAACTGGGCAAGCAACGAAGGAAGCTGATGTGTACAGTTTTGGGATTGTATTGTTGGAGATACTAACAGGAAGGAAACCAGTGATGTTCACACAAGATGAGGGTATAGTGAAATGGGTGAAAAGACAATTGCAAAGAGGCCAAATTTCGGAATTGTTGGAGCCTGGTTTACTTGAGCTAGACCCTGAGTCATCAGAATGGGAAGAGTTCCTGTTGGGTATCAAAGTAGCTCTTCTTTGCACAGCACCTGATCCTCTTGATCGACCATCTATGACTGACATTGTTTTCATGCTCGAAGGTTGCCGGGTCGGCCCGGAGATCCCATCCTCCGCTGATCCCACAACGCTACCTTCCCCTGCCTGATTTCTTTTTTTGGAAAAAAAAATGGTGAAATAGAAGAATTTCTTCAAGTTGATCAGTATTATCTTGTATGTAGAAAATTGTTATTCCAATCCTACTGAACTAAAGTTTTCTTATTTGTCGAGGCACTTTTATTCTTCTCAAATTAAATACAAATAGCTTTGACCCGACGGCGCCGTTCGCCGCAATTGGTCAAACAAATTGGATTTCCGAAATTCCGTGCAAGAGGACCTGGAAAGTTTTCCCGCCAAAAGTAGGATATCCTATCTAATCCGGTAGAGCCACGTGTCGAGTTAGGAAGATGGGGAAAAGTAACCGTTAACATGAATCATCGATAAAGGGAAATGGGGCGTCAGGATCCGTGAATCTGTCCGAGTCAGAAATGCTATCTTTAATAAATTTTCTGAAAGCAAAAGGACAAGGTGCCCAGATTCTCTATTTCGAGAATTATTCAATAAGCCCAATGTAACCAAGAAATACGGACGTGGTAGTCACCTATAATTTCAAATACCTCGCATTTTTTATCATATATTTATACCAGTCCCCCACTAATTTAATACTATAGAGCCACATTACATTTAAATGTTTTCTTTTCATTTCTTTTCTAATTACTACTTATATAAAAACTTGCTTATGTATTAATCTCATATACTTAATATTTCATTAAAATTTGTTTTTATATAATTTGACATTATTTTTATTCTTATCTGTTATAAGATAAACTTAGAAAGTTTAAAAATATGAAGTATTTATCTTGATATTAAATAAAGACAGCCAATTAAATGAATATTAGTAAAGGAAACATACTACTAACCTCGTGTGGATTAAGATTATCTCATATTGCTCTCCTTAAATGGCAGTATTCCATTCGTGTTAGTAGGAGATACAGGGGACTTCAGAGAAAAATCTCTGGTTTCTTGAGGGCCTAAGCCACGAGGGATCTTCCTTCAGAATTCAGATGGTGTTGACCAGGACGAGGACCCTAATCTCGGTCGCTCTAAGTTTCTGAAGCAATTATATGTTGGCACGAAAGATGTATGCAGATGGGTCCCATTCAAATTGAATCACCATCACTAAGGCAGGGGATTTAAACAGAGCTGATTGGGAAGAACAGGAAGACTATTATGCGCGTGTGAATGAATTGAATAGGCTGCAAGTACTTTTTCTATAATTAAAAAAAATAAAGAAAGGAAAACAGACTGCAGTAATGTTTGCTTGTGAATTGAGAGAGAATTGAATCAGCTCATGACAATTCGCAGAGTCTAGTGAAGATGTGTCATTGTCAATATTAACTTCAGTGACAGTCAATGTTTTCGTACTTTTTGTGTATGCGGAGAGAAACAAAGAAGGTAAAAAAAAAAAGTGCAAGAAAAAACTCTCATAATTTCTGCTTCACCCCATTTCAAACCTGTCAGAACTCGCAAGTGGTGAATTCATTGTCACAGGTCACAACTATACCCGCTGGTAAATAAAAGTAGCTGCTTTCAGCTTGAGCTCCTTCGTTTTCCCTGAAATCATTCAGCTGGTACTTCTTTACCATCTTGTAAATGGATGCAGTGGAAAGAATCTCATTCCTTCCTTCAAAGTAAAAAACCTAACTTTTTATGTATCGTGAATACGTGATTGTGATGCTGATACAGGCATGTCAGCAGACACAGAGGAGTTGGGGTGGAGAGTTATACTTCATTAACCGGAAAAAAGTCCGGAACTTAGCAGCCGAGCCTAAAACAAAAAAGACTATCTTTTCCTCGTTGAATTAGTTTTCAATAGAATAAACATTATATAACAATGTCTTTTTCTCACAATAACTTCGGCTATTTCTCCGCTGCCAAGTAATAATAAGAAACTAAGTGCGCAGTGTATTAAAGATGTGGAAAGGGAAATTAAATTTACAAGTGGAGCACACTCTTTCCCAATAATTTTCAGTAATCAGAATCTTCTTCCAAAGGGATTTTGTTTGAATTGCACTTACATATATTTTCTGTTTTCTAATGTATACAAGCACAAACGGCCACAGTGCGTCAACTTGTGGATTTAATCCATTTAAACCGTAGCAAGAATGTTACAAGACTTTATTAAATTATGATATTTACTTTGTAAAAAATATATATAGATAGGATTGCACAAAACTATCACTAGGCAGAGGTTAGCTCTTCAGGAAGGGATTCATTGTCCGGATCAGGTGAGAGAAACCTTCGACAAGCATAAAGCACAGCTGAATGGAAGCCAGTTGGGTTATCAATGAACACAAAATGCCCACCCTGCAGCAAGTAACTAAGTTTATTAGTTCAAATAATATTACAACGGCTTCATGTTTTGGGAAGTGGAATAAGTCATACCTGAGGAACCCTAATGATTTCACATGGAACCTTCATATGCTTGCGAGCTTCTTGGGCCCCATGATAATTCATCCAGTCTTGGAAACCATATATGAAAGTGGTCGGCACTTTCCACTCCGAGGCACTGTAACACCAGAGGAGGGATAAAATATAAAACAAAATGCACAAACCAGGTCATGTTTGGAAGTAGTACATGTAGAAAAAGAGTTGATATTTGAACCAGAAAGGCAGAGACCTAAACAGAGATGAAGCCTGAATACAAAGTCCACATGCCAGTAAATTTAGTCTTATGTTTGAAGACAAATTTCCTAGGATACACTTCATAATGTTAAAATTTTGGATATCTATGCAAAATTTGCAATACCAAAGACAGTTTCAACCTACCCCATGCTCTTTCTCAAAATTTTTGGGGTAAAATGCTGTTTGTTTTTATCATATGGATTATGGAATGTGAGACATTTCCAACAATTGCTTTCGTGTCTGTGCAACAAGCTTCAACATCCACTAACCAGTAACAAGGCATGCACCAAGAATCCTAGGTGTAGTCCTTCATCATATGAAGTAAGACTGTTGCTGCACCACAAGCTTCAATATCCGCATCAGCCAGCAATAAGCCATGCACTAATTAATTGGAGGTTCTTAACCATACATCACGATGAAAGATGCAGCATTTATGTTGGTAATGTCAGTGACAGTCTTCCTAGTTCTCTCTCACTCCCCCCCCCCCCCTTCTCTCAGGAGACCATGGACATATGATTTTCTTAGTGATGCAGGATAGATCTGTACATACCGGACACAATTTTTATATCACCCGGCCACAACTACTTTAGATATAATGTGCACTAAATTCATACCTAACATAACCATTATATAGACAAGTCAAGGTATATTGTGATTCCACAGCATTTGACGACAAAAACCATTATCAACAGAATTCCCAAAACATTTCTCCAGCAGAAGGTGCACCCATCTGGATCAAACTGGCTCCAAGAAGTTTGGCTACCAAACATATACTTTTTAATAAAAAACACATTGCCAGAACATGCAGCTGATTCTGGTTTTGTATATATAAAGAAAAAACAATGTTTAAGTATGACATAAAATTGCTGTACTCTATCAACTAAATACCATTTTATAATGACAGCTATCAGTTGAAGACAAATTGGATTTTAATATGCTGAGCTGAAATGCATAGTTAATTCAACAGAAGGTAACCAAACCTGTGAACAAGGGGCATCCTAGCAAAGGCTCCAAATGAAAATATATATTTTAAGCACAGCTCTCCACTAGCTTTGGCCGCTAAAGTATGATAAACATAATCTTCAATAGCAAGAAAGCAACAATTAGAATTTACTCTAACACCAAAACCAAATATCAATGTGTTATCTCACCATACCTGTCAGCAATCTTGATTCTTCTTCAGTCAACATTTCCCCAGTTGAATGTGTACCAAATCTAGCACTTGTATACCTGCGGACTATATCAGGACCCCAAGGACCTAAACCCCTGCCACAAACATATATAGAAAAATATTAAATAAACACAACTTAATATAATAAAACGTTCAGCATATTAAAAATAAAATTTAAAGCACCACTGTAGTAATGGTAATTAAGTAAATTCAGGGTGAACAAAACTGGAGCATTGGTATTATCCCATATTGCATGGTTTTACAAAAGGGATTTCAGACGTAGCATAAGAAGGTTGTCCCTTCCTCCAAGTAGTACACCAGGATTCAGTCCCGCCCACCTCTCTACAACACAACCTACCACCCCAAAAATTTGATTTTAAAAATTACCTCTGGCAAATGGTTTGCAACCAATAATAAGTTCCCCATGCAAGAACTATAAACAACAAAGTATCCATGATTTAGGAATAATATGTAGAACACATCATCTAATGAAAAGACCATCTGAGTAGTTCGGTAACAGCACCATTAGAATATATATTAAAGGAAGTGAAACAGAAAATATTAACCTGAAGACATAAGAAATGGATTAATTATCATCAAATACAAACTCTCATTTCAAGGACAGAATGTATTTGAAATATTTTTAAACTTGGGTGAATATAAGCATCTATAGTTGCAACTTGCAACCAAAATATTCCAATAATCAGATACAATAATCAAACAGCTTACAGAAGCCAATCCATTGGAGAAAGTAAAAGACTATATTAAGTAAACATGTGATTCAACAATGCAAGCACAGAACAGAAATGAAATAAAAATGGAAGATTCTTTCTTTTTGGATGTCTCCTTCATCTAAGCCATAGGCCCCGTTCATACCTCCCTTTTTTTTTTTTTTTTAGGAGAAGGCATTTTTTCAGAAAAAAAAAACCTTTTGATATAATTTGAACTCTTCGTATCTCTTTTTTTCTTAAAAGGAAAAGTTGAAATAAAGGAGTTTTTTAACTTTAAGGAGAAGGTAAATTTTTTGACTTCTTCAGTTAAGGAGATTGGTAGAAGGAAAAATAATTTTTTTTTAATTACTACATTTGAACATAAAATAGCATCTCCTTCTGAAAAAATATCTTATTTTTTCATAATCAACTCATTTTATAAAAGACCTATTTTTTAAGAAGATCCGAACAGACTCTAAGAAAATACAAGCATATCAAGGTAACCCAAACCGTCTAAATAAAGAAATTAAATGTGCTAATATTACAAATAAGAAGAGGATAAAAAAAAAAGGATAGTAGTTTTACCTGATAATTTTTTGAGGTGTAAAATTAGACTCCCATAGATGGTTCAGAATTGCTCCTTTCCATGTTGCTCTGAACTGTGTGATCCACTCAGACTTGGCATCTGATTCTGATGAAAATCCAGCAGGTCCCACCAAAATCAAGTGCTGTACGTGCTCAGGGTGCTATAATTAAATAATTAAAACATACATCAGAATATTTAAAAATAATCATTAGTATTTAGCATTAGAATGCAAAGTGGGAAGCCATTCACCTTGAGTGCATATTTAGCAGCAACATAACCACCAAAAGAATGTCCAAGTAGTATAAAATTGCTCAGGTTTTTGGCCTTTCTCCATTCTTCAAACGAATCAATGAACCATGCCTCAGTTTCTGTAGTATCAATGACAAATTATAATTAGTTGTTGGGGTACTTTTCAATTTTAGTAAAAAACAGAACATCCCTATTCCAAATTAACTCTAGCATTGCAGTCTATCTGGTAACAATGATGTTATAAATTGTTAATACATGACTAACCTTCAGTGCTTCTGCATGTAAAGTCAGGCCTGCTTGACCCACCCCAACTGCAAATAAAGTTTTAACGCAAGGAGTAAGGACAAAATATACATGTCTCAATTTGACACCCCCTCTTCCTTCAAAACAGCATTTGGAATATAAATCATTGAACAGGTGCATCTTGAACAAAATGGAGAAAACCTAAAAGGACTCAATTACCATAATGAAGAAAAGAAACCCATGTGGAAGGTACAATGTACCTAGTAAAAACAAGGACTTATATTATTCATGTCAGTTTCCTTATAATAAAGGGCATGTCCGGTCTTGAAAAGGGGCAGGGAGTTAAAAAAAAATGTAAAAGAAACCTAATAAAACAATTTTCTATATCCAATTCCTTCATTGAACTTTTCCTTTATCAAAATGGAGCATAAGACCAAAAAAGCATTTAAGTTAAGCTCTCAGAGAAGTGGTTCCGGAAAAACAAAATAGAAATTAATTAGCAAGCACAAAACTTTAGGTTCAAGAGAAGTATAGCTCACCCAAGTTGATCAATAGCAATGACTCTAAAATGACTCGCAAGAGCATCAAAATTACGGAAAAAGAAACCCTGGGAAGCAGCATATCCGTGAACCATTACAAGCGTAGGGGAATTATCTTTGCTGTCAAATGTAACAGTGTTAATAAACCTTGGCTCCTTGCTTGATGAACGGAACCACCTAACTTTCGACCCAGGTGGACCAGCGCCTATATTAGCCAATTCTTGAACATAAGGAGTCCTGTAAAATAAGCCATAACAATCCTAAATGAATAGCTATTTGCAGGCATAAAATTAAAAAGTGATTAAAATTTAGATCCTATATCCATATTCACGTTCCAAAGGTAAGTTAATTACAATTGTATATACAAATCTAGATCATAAACACAGCAATTCACATTTTTGTTTTAACACATGTTCAAACGTGTAGAAATTGTAAAAGGTCCATTTTTGTAGACCTCGCTAACTGACAATTAGAATCACACAAGCAAGCGAATCATGGCATTTCATCAAATGACACAGTTAAATGATCAGTTCATCTCAAAATTGGAAATGATTCCTGAACTAGTTCGATAAGTCTTATCGAAATATTAAAGAAATAAAAGTCTCCCAAATGCAATTAACAATTGCAAAGACAATAAAAGCAAAGTATTGGAAAACCCTGATATTTGAATGTTGGATAGCAAACACATTGAGGAGAAAAATCCAAAATTTTCAGCGCTGGCTCATTCCCGAAATAATTTTGCGGGGGGAAATTAGGGTTTCGGAAATAATTACTTGACAAGAGAGAGAAGGCGCTTCTCGGCAGCGATGATGTGATGGGTGGAAGAGGGAATCCAACGAAGGACAGAAGGCCAGAAGCGTCTGGTGTTTGCAGTAGTAGAAGCAGAGGATCCTAGGTCGGTATTTCTTATCTCTTCCGCCATTCTCGATATTGAAGTTGACCAACGGAACCGATTTAGGCTCATAAAACAGGAATATCAAAAGAGCAGTATTAGTATTAGGATTAGTATTGAGTATCTCCGTCCAAAACCACTATTGTTCGAATCTTTTCAGACAATTTGAATATGAATATCAGAGTGCATGGACCATAGCCGGTTGATTGCGCACCACGCCACAACAATATTTGACCATTGGAGAAGGCCGTAGAAGTTGAAAAACGAAGAAACCGAGCACCATAAGTCGTCGGCAAAATTAATAATCCATAATTAGTTTTTAATAAAATGACCATAGCTAGTATATTTTCGGAATATTTTTTTATTTTTAAAAATAATTTAAACAATTTCAAAAAAATAAAAAAATTATAACACAAATATTAAAATAAAAAAATATGTTTATTGGTTTTACTTCTTTTATTTTTTCAAAATTTTTTAAATTCTATTAAATAATTTCTTAAAAAATATATAAAGAAATAAAAAATCACTCCTCAAAAACCTTTTCTTTTAGCACTTACTCACGCTTATTACAGACTACGGTCAAACGTCTAAATTACGTCGACACCTGCGGAAGCATTCGCTCAAGAATATTTCAACACTTTTTTTTTTTCATATCCCTTTCACATATTTTTTTTGACCATAAATATAATATGATAAATAATAAAATAATAAAAATAAAAATAATATTGTTCGCTGAAATAACAGTGCGCCCCTTACGCGCGCAGTGACGTACATTTATGGTGGCTCCGGCCTCCAGCGTCTCACTTTAGTCACGAGACTCAGGAATAAAATATTATAATAAGTTTATTTAAATAATTTTATAAATATTATATGTCTATATTTTATTAACATTTTAAATCATTTTAAAATAATGACATAATGATATTAAAAATAAATGTCATATAACACTGATTTAAAATTATTTTTAAAATCACTTAAATTTTTTTAATATATTTAACCTAGTATCTAAAAAATATTTGATAGTATTATATAAATTATTTAGTTTATAACGTATATTACTATATCTTTATTATATTAAAATAAAAGTATATTAAATTATATTATCATGTATTTAGTATCTAATTATTAAAATAAAAGTATATTAAATTATATCATCATGTATTTGGTATCTAATTTAATTCGACTGATGACATAACACCTGCAAGAGTGGTACATGCAGTTAGTGACTTCAGTGATTCATCAACGGGGGTTGCTATGGTATTTAAATATCATATTTTTTTAATTTTTTTAATTTTGTAATATTAGTTAATTATTATTTATATCATATAATTTTTTTAAATATTTTTTTACTTATACATATATTATTCATCTATAATTTTTTTATACTATTTATGTATAAATAAAAAATACAACAATAATATTTTAAAACATTTTCAAAAAATATGATATAATAAATAATTAATTAATGTTAAAAAGTATAAAAAATCAAGACAACAGACCAAAAAAATATACAAAATCAACATATTTTAACTAAACTACAGCCCCAAAATGTAGCTTAATTAATGTAGATATAGTTGCTTAAGTTTGTTGGCCTATAAGGATCTTTGTAGTTTGTAGGCCAATTTGAAAAATCTTTTTAACCCAAGAAGGAACCTCTAACTACGAGAGGATAATAATTCAAAATAAGGCAACTCCAAAGATATTGCATCTGTATCTAATTTAAGCATATTATTAAGTAACAACCTCTATTAAATCACAAAAAGACAAAAGAATATCACAAGTCCTTATTAAACACAGCCCAAAATAAGAAAAATATTATGGGGAGAAAAACAACTGCTCAGGATTCAGGAACCATACCACCTTTTACTCATACTAGAAAAGCAACCAAAAATAAATCACGAGACAATTTCTTCTGGGTCTGCAGGCAATTCAAAATTGCTTCACTAAAATTAGTGCCATATTCATAGTAAAGGAGAGAGATATTTGCTAACGGTAGAAAAGAAATTCTCGGAAACCAATCTCGGATTACAATTGATGGAAACCGGAACCAAATAGCTGATGACGGGAAACTCGTAAGCTTGACTAAATTATTGAGAAAATAAGAAATGCTTTCTATGGCAAGAATCTATATACTCACTCCTACATAGATACTGCTATCAGAATTTAATTTCCGCGCAGCACTATTTTTTTTTTATCCATGATCACGTATTGCTGGCATGAAGACGGTCTGCATTAGAAACAAAAGCAACGGCATCAAATCGGGCCCACCAATCTCTAAAACCAAGAGGGACAACATAAAACTAAAAAGACAGAAGGCACCTGAAAATTGTCTGTAGATAAAGTGTAATAAGCATCAAATCACAGTGAAAGGCGGAAATAACTTCCATCTGTGATTGAAATAATCTTTCTCAGCCTATCAACACAGAAACAGGCGTAAGCAATAAACAGCACAAGAGAACGGCAAGGATAGAAAGTGGCCAAATTTATCACATACTACGGAGTATACACAAAGCAATTCATAGGAAGTATCTCATGGTGCAATCGTTTAAACAGTATTTGAAGCAAAATTGAAAACCTCATTTGCTAAGGATGCAAAGATTCTATACAAAATAATTATAGTACAAACTTGGAAGCCTACTCAACTATAGATAGAGAAGGTACTTAGACATGTACAGCACCACACACCACAAGAAGAGAGAGACGGAGAACTAAATGCAGGAGTAAACCAAATATCTTACAAAAGGAGGCATAATTCTTTCCCCACTTTGGAGAATGAAGTAAGAGTTAGTAATTGATGTTAAACTTGAAAAATCAGAACATTGTTAAGGCTCCAGTAAAATAATAGGAAAAAAAATATGCATGCCTATCATCACTAAAATAATCCTACGCTGTACAAATAGAAACAATTGATAAGGTCAAGCAATATCTTGTCCATGAGAAACCCATTCAATAAAAATAGGATCTGAATTTTCAACCCTCAGAGGTACAACCTCCATGAAAGATGAAACGATGGATGAATTCAATGTGTTGTCATCTTCAAATCTGTTGATGACTGTCATCAAGCGGATCCAACTGATACTTTCATTGCGCCTGTTTATAAATTAGCAAAGCCTGTTTATGGTGTACTCCACACTCAATAATTTGGTCAAGTTTTCCAGGGGGAGATATTTGCAAAAACCCTACTAAATTTGGATTGAACAGGCTATCTGTTTCTTTAGGGGAACCTTCTGGACCATTCACATGGGAAATGTGCACAGTTGAGAACATGTCCATGGCCATCAAAATTGTGAGAACTGAAGTAGGATGAAGAAACAGACTTCAGCAACCCTCACAAAGAAGTGCAACAAACAAGCCAATCCAACCTAAGAACATTAAGATTTCACATCTGGTTTCATTCCCATTTGTCTCTCAATCAATCTGTCCACAAAGGAGCGAATCTGCACGTTTTCAGCATCCAACAAAAGCTCAGCGACAAAGAAAAAAGAGCCAAGAGAGTGTCAGAAGCACCTTTAAGGCTCCAGTTGATAAAAGTTCCATGGCAATGTAAAAAATCATGACCAAATAAAAAAAAAATTTTAATTGGTTCACTTTGCAGCCAATCCCCAACTAGAAGATGGCTTTCAAGCAGGAAATCATGTCAACATCAGCAACATAAATATCAAAATCTGGAAGGAGGTTTGGCAGGAAAAGATCCATAGAAATATTAGATAGGCCTATGATAATTAATGAAAAATAACTCAAACCTTATTCTTTCGCTTAAAATCTAGAAACTCGTGAACAGTCATGGCTTTCTCGGCATCTGTGGCTTGCTCCATCACCTGAAATTTAAACCCAGGAAGGTAAGAAATGGAAGAGGACTAGAGTCTCTAAAGATGATATTCATAGATAAGTAATTCCATGTAACACCCTACCTAACTAAACCATAGTAACAATCTCTTAATTTAGCAAGTAGAAAGGACAAAACAAAAGAATGAAAGATGAAAGTAACCTTGGTTGCACTTTTCTTCATTATAGACTTGTAGCCATCCTTATCTAGTTTCCTTGCCTTATAAAGGGGCATAAGCAATGATGCAACATAATCCACAACAGCCTGTTTAATACGATCTGCTCCTCGAGGATGACTTTTTAATGCCTCCTTATTTACAGTGACCTGTGAAATGGAGCTCTCATTTGCCATACCATTACAATTCCAGCTAGGCAGCCTTGAACAGACATTTGAATCCTCCTCATCCTTCAAATGTATGGTTGGATTAGAAAAATCAGAATCAGCTGCAACTGCTTGAGATTGCCATCTCTCAATGGCATGATAATCTTTTATTCCTACATCACCAGTTGTTTCAATCCAAGCTTTTGTATATATACTGCTATCAACAGCAACACTTTCTCCTGAGTGCTCTCTGAAATTCAAATGGCTGGCAATCTCATTTGAATGACTCTGCTGTGAGATGTTATCCCCCAATATTCTGGGATTATCAAGGTTAACACAAGCAGCAGAGAAATCAACAGACCAGTCCCTAACTCTGCAATTCCTAGAATCTATCTCTGAAATACAATCTTGCCTTCCCAAAACACCACCAGACCACTTTTTTCTACTATCACACTCATCATTTTGTGAATATTGCTCCCGTCTAGCAAATTTGTGGAATGAGGGTATCTTTGGAAGCTGCAGTAGTGTATTGCACCTGGCTTCTGCAGAGGCATATGCCTGCAAGAAAAAGAACCGCTAAATCATCTAAGAAACATAGCAACCAAAATAGGGAAAGGAAACACTGAATCTTCGAAGGGGCAATAATAAGGGGGGGTAAAGGATCCTTTGCTTCACAAAACCACTTGCCAGGAAAAGTTTGTGAAGGGGAAAAAAATCCCAGAAAAATACCATGTTACTGTTTAATTAAAGCACTGATAAAATCCACTATTTCCTATGATCATATTAGCTGAAAAAATAATATACTATCTGTGGGGCTAGATGAATAAAAACACGAATGCTTTTTATTCTTGACAGCTTGTGTTAGAACCTAGGGGAAAGAGCCAGTTACTTGGCTGTCCTGTATAAATGAGAGGAAGGAGTGCAGGGGAGGGAGGCAAATATTGGGATTGGGAATTTCGGAGTCTCTATCCACTCGAAGTGTTAGAAAATGGGAGTGTCCAGCCACTCGAAGTGCTGAGTTTGTGTTCCTAGTATGTGCTTGTAATTCTCCCGTGTTAATCTCTTTGTAATAGTATAATTGTATTTGTACTGTGATGTAAATCTAAGTTATTTATAATATAAAAGTGCAGAATTATATATATTAGATAGAAATCTTAGACGGTTCTCGACAATGGTACCAAGAAATCATAGATGGTTCTCAACACCATCTGGTGTAAACGGCAGCGTTTTAATTATGTGGTATTTGCTGATTGTATCTGTGTTTATTTGTGTACTGTACTGGCTTTGGGTAATATTATTGTGTAGTCATAGTTGGTCAGTCTAGTTGGAGATTTTTTCCTAGTTGTCATCTAGGCTGGAATTACCTTTAGCCATGCTGGATTGCTCTATTTTAGAAGGTAATATGGTAGCAAGTAAGAGGGAATACGTTGATGGTAAGAAGTATCCAGAGAGAGTGTTTGTTCTGCAACCTAGTGGCATTCAAAGTGTGAGGCTTTCTATTGTGTACACTAGTGTTATCGTCATTTTCTGTATCCAGATATTAGCTACTTTGGCAGTAAATCAGTGTACCTTGCATCAACTTTTGGTATCAGAGCCAACGATGCCAGCAACACGCTTGTCCACTGCTCAAGCCGCGGGAAATCAGGTGGAAGTTGAACCTCCATCATGGGAAGCTCATCTCGACCAATTAATTGCTGCAGTCGAACACCTTATTAGCAAGGATCAACTAAGAACTACAGTGGAGTGACACAGTAGTCTCCTGGAGTCAAAGGGACGACGACAGTATCACAACCCTGAAACTTCAGACCAGGCGAAGTTGGAGTTGAGAGGAGAACTCAAGGTCGGGATCGACGAAGAGAAGGGAGCAGACTGGGACAAAGCGATACGTCCTATGCCCAGGGGATTAGGACTGCAGGTCAATTTCCAGTGGATGAAATGTCGAATAGAATGAAAGTTGAGGTTTTAGATTTCAACGGGAAGATGGAACCAGATTTGTTGGAGGATTGGGTAACTGCGTTAGAGGATTATTTTGATTGGTTTGGGGTCCCAGATGACAGAAAATTGAGGTATGTTAAAATGAAACTTAAAGGGAGTGCTAGAGCCTGGTGGGGAAGTGTTGAGGAGCAGTTAAGGCGTATTGGACAACCTCCAGTTTCAGGGTGGGAGGAAATGAAAAGCAAGATGCGAGCCAAGTACCTGCCCTTGGACTATGAAC
>JASKGM010000008.1:4716365-4726477 GCA_034509205.1 Ceratonia siliqua
CATTCTCCAAGCTCTCTCTTGTCTACTTGCTAGCTTTCTTCTCTTAGTCTCTTCTAAGAAGGGTGTTGGTGAAGGCTAACTTAGTTAGCAACCAAGGGGAGTGTTCTAGCTAAGTGCTGCACGGCTCATACTCGTGGGGGAAAGAGTAAGGTCGTGACACAAGCTTGTCAAAATATTCATGTCAACGCTTAAAAGTCAAAACATATTGATACTATCTCAACCTTTTGGCAGACACAGATACTTGTAGGTTGGATATACAGATATATATACCGCCCGTTATAGCCATTAAAGTTCCTCCTGTTATGGCAGCTGCTCCAATTATACCTCCACGCTTCCATTTATCCCAGTCGCTTTCTGAATTTATAGATTCTTCTTCATTTGCGCCTTCTTTTCTTACTGAATCCATTATAGAAAAAGCAATTATAACCTCCATAGCTTCCTGCAAGATATTCTGACAAAGTAAGCTTCTCTCAATGGAATACTATCAACAGGTCATTTTGTTAAAACCACCATACCATACCCATGGTATCTGCACCACATCCTTCGGTAAAGAGTTTTTTTTGAAGGTTCACACATAACCTAATGTAATTTTTAATATGGTGCTTGAGATGAAAATGAGTTGCAAGCACGGACCATTTCAATCCAGTTGACGCCGAGCCATGCAGCAAGCAATCGCAGAGCCACACGGTGACGAGCATCATAACCTTGTCTCTTGTCAACTTCAGCAGTATCTGTTACACAAGCTGACAGAAGTGTATAGAGAACTGTCACTTTCCTCTGGTAACTGATAAGATTTGCCTCCTCCATAGGTTGCTCAAAAGCTGCATTTTCAGGTCCAGCGGAAGGTGCTTTCTCTACGGTTACATGCAAAGCTGAGCTCTCCTTGGTTCCATGAGGCTCACCAGCCACAACGGGGGAGGTTTTATGCTCATGGCTTTCGCATTCCCCCTCCGAAGAATCATGAGTATTCTTCATGTTGACAGCTGTAGCTTCAACAGCTTTCGTCAAAGCAAGTTCTTTATTCAATCTTTCTGAAGAGGCGCCATCAACTTCCTCTGACAGTAATGTCAAGAACTGAAATGATATAAGTATCATTTACAAGAAATAAATTGATATAGAATTAATGCATTAAGAAAATATTAATATGTAACCAATCGATTATCGGTCCGTATATAACAGAGCATGAAAAGGAAGAGAAGGAACAAGACATACAGCTCCTACGTGATGCCTGACTTGAGAAGAGGAAGCTACAGTTTCCTTTAAGTCATGCCTGGCTTGTTCATCCACTCCTAGTAACCTGTTTATTCCCAGAGCATGGATTTTAAAGTTTCAACACAAATCCAAACATTAACTTGTTATACCTGAAAACAGGCCAAAGCAGACCGTATTTCTCGTGAATCCAAAGGTCGGGATTGTCTGAGAAAGAAACTTTCCCGTCAATGCTTGCACCTTCACATATGGTTTCTTTATCGTGAGGAATTGGGCCATTCGGACTCCGAGTTTGATGAACTTGAGACTGGTTTAGTGCGAGAGCAAACAGAGCGGCCCCTGCGTATCTCTGTGTAGGCGACAATATTGAGGAACTTTCCATTACTCAAAAGCATAGGAATGCATTCACAGGAAATGGATTAGTGGTTACTTGGTGTTTCTTCTTTTTTTCATAAATGATGGGACATTTGATTTTAATTTGGAATTTTCTTTTCCTGGAGATTTTTAATTTGCTGTTTGGTTAGAAAGAAAATGTAGGACCTTTACTCGTTCAAAGTTCAAACTCCCGACTTTGCCGAATGAAACGAAACTGCTGTTTTCTTGCGCGCGCCAGCGGGAAACGCCTGTCGCTTTCACCGCGACTTGTGCGCACGACCATCACGTGAAGGCCCGCGTGCTTTTGTAAAATTATACTTCTAATATATAATAACATTTATTTTTATAATGCTTTTTTTATTTTAAAATAAAAAGTTAATTTAATCATTTTTAATATCTGACTGCTTACAATTATTATTTATAAAATAACACAATACCTATTTCAAAATTTGATCAAAGGATGTAGTAAGTAATATAAGTGCAAGTGTTGCACAAACATGCGTGATGCTATAACACTTGGGTCATGAAATAAAAAATGATAAACATCTTGGAATAGCGTTCGGAATCCTTGTGCAACTTTACTTTTGTCAAATGCACATAAAATTTTTATTATAGTAAAATTTGGAAACCCCCCGATCAAATGAAAATAAAGGCCCGTTGGGAGCTGCTTTTAGCGGCAAAAAAAGCAACTTTTTTGACAAAAGGAACAGAAGCGATAAGATGGGCGTTTGTGTACTATATTTTAGTGCTTTTTATGAAAAAAAAAATAATAAATTAATTTTTAACATAAGTTAATTTTTTATGCTTTTTAAAAAAAATAATTTTAAGTAAAGGAGAAAAAATAATTAATAAATAAATATATCCTTATACTATTTATTAAATTTGTCTTTTCTCAAAATTATAATATTTTTAATTTATATTTATAAAATTAAAAGAATTCTTAATAATATTTTATAATTTCAAATTTAAGTTTAACAAAAAATAAATTTAAAAATTTGTAATAAATTATTTTTTATTTAAATACAATATAAAAAATACTTCTATATATATTTATTTTAATAATTTTATTTATATAAAAATATTTTTATATTTAAATACAGTAAATTTATTTTTTTAAAATTATTTTTATATAATTACATTTAAATATTAAATATTTATTTTAAAAAAATATAAACCTATTCAAATCAAGTATTTTATAATATTTTTATTTTTAGAATTATGTCACATAATGTTTTTTTCGTTTTATTAGATAGAACAAATGACGTGGTCGGACCAACAACGGGAGTACTACGAGGTACACTTTCGGACAGGCAAAATGGTGGTTATGACGTGAATATGAATCAGAGTCAGGGCAAAATAGAGAATTCGATTGGATTTCTGTTACAGGGCGTGGCGGTTTTATTTCGCAGGTCGGCGTCAATCAAGTTGAGGGAGGGAGAGAAAGACCAACGGTCTTTCCATTACCTGCATCTCCATTCCTTTCTCTGTCTCCGGCTGCCGAGAGATAGAGAAAGGTATTCCAGGATTTTCTTTTTACCTGCATTTGGACTTCCTGCCAAATACGATTTTCCTCCAATATTAATAAAAAAGTTTAAAACAAAGATACTTTTTACGATATGAATTTGATTAGCTTTAGGATTAATTAAATTGATCGGTTCGTGTTTTCCCGTAGGGGTAGAGACGCTGCTCCTTTAAAGCTCCGATTATCCTTTGCATAATTTGCTTTATAATAGTTCTAACAGGAAATTTATAATTGTTTCGACATTTTGTTTTCCGAAATGGTGCTTGAACGTTGATTTATGATGTTGCAGATAACAAAAAGCTGAAGAAACAGAATGGAGAATTTGTGACGATTCAGCTTGATCTTGCAAATGTAAGTCCAGTGTGTTGGGTATCCTAAGGGGGATATGAAATTTTAGGTTGGAGGAAAGATGAGAGATACAGCATCAATGGCTGGAGAGGATCTTGGAGACACACCTCGATCAAATGCCAATGAGGAGAGGTTTTTTGTTACAGTTAGAGTAAGGCCTTTGAACGAGAAAGAAAGAGCCAGGCACGATGTATCAGAATGGGAATGCAGTACTAGCAACACCATTAAATGCAAGAACAGTCTAGCGGAACGATCATCGTCGTCAATGGATGCCTATACATTTGGTACTAATTTGATTATAATCCCCTCCAAAGCAATATCATTCTCTTACCCAAGAGGATGTATTATATGAATTTTGAATTCCTGAGCAGTTTTCGCACAGTTTTTTTTTAAGCATTCGACTTTATGATCGACAATTTCACCCGTCTTTTCAATCTTCTTTGTGATTTACATATCTTGAAGGGAATTACTGCTTGCCATAAAGCATGCAAGACGTATTTTTATTGATAATAGTAAGGCCCTGACTCTACTCTTTCCCTCCGACTATAAAGAATTTGTCATCGGAATTTTGACAAAGCCGATGACTGAATGAAGGTGCCTTGTTATGGATTGGTTCTATTTAGAACAAGTGGCTTCGAAGAATAATTTTATGGTTATATCGGGCATTTATATTTGCGAAAACCGGTAGTATCATCTCAATGATCCCTAATGGACTGCACTCCAACAAAAGCACCGACTCTTACTTTCAATCTCATTTCTCAAAGTTTAGTTGGGCTGTATGACAGTTGTATCTAGTTACTTCCTCCACGTCCAATATTTTCTCTCTCCCTACTTTTCCCTTTCTCAAATTCTTATTTCTTTGACCAATTTGTTGCAAACAGACAGGGTATTTGGGGATGGCTGCTCCACACAGCAGGTGTACGAGGAAGGGATCAAGGAAGTTGCCCTTTCTGTAGTCAGTGGAATCAACTGTGAGTAATTTTCTTTTCCTTGTTTTTAAGCTTCCTGATTATATCAGTTTACAGTTATTGTGGTGGCCCGTGACTTCTTTTTCTCACTGATGAAACGTTAATTCAGCTAGCATCTTTGCATACGGGCAAACAAGCAGTGGAAAGACATACACCATGACTGGAATTACTGAATTTGCAGTGCAGGATATATCTGATTACATAGAGATGGTATAAAACAATTTAAATCTTAGTTTCCGCTTGCAAAGAAATAGACGTTCTTTCATTGTAGACAAAAGATGACATATTTTGTCGTGTCTCAGCATAAAGAAAGAGAATTTGTTCTGAAGTTCTCTGCCATGGAGATCTATAATGAAGCTGTCAGAGACCTTCTCAGTGCAGATAGTGCCCCACTTAGGCTCCTAGATGATCCAGAGGTAAATTTACTACCATATTTCTCCTAGAGTTTTTGGCTTTAGTACTATTGAATGATTATGAATATTTGCACCTCAAACAGAAAGGGACTGTTGTTGAGAAACTTACAGAGGAGATTCTTACAGAGTGGAGTGATTTGCAGAAACTCCTTTCCATATGTGCAGGTATTGGAGTCTGATTAGTTTTACGCTTTTACTGCTTTTGATGCTTTCTGGTATGCTTTTGCAAACTGTAACTCCGTACATCTCTATCTTCTGATTCACATTTTTGCAGCTGAAAGGACAACGGAAGAGACAGCCATGAATGCAAGTAGCTCGAGATCTCATCAAATTCTTCGATTAGTAAGCATTTTATGACTAAATTATCTATTAATTGAAGCAATTTCTTTTTTTTTCTTTCACAAAATGATGAAATCTTGCAGACAGTTGAAAGTTCTCCCAGTGATTATGTAGCTACTGAAAGTTCTGGTACTCTTGTAGCTAGTGTGGTATGATCTTTAAACCTTTTTCTTCTATACCAGAGACTAGACATTCATAATTGTGTGGTAAATGAAATGAACAAGAGATAGTTGCTTCGTACAGAATTTTGTCGATCTCGCGGGCAGTGAGCGAGCTTCTCAAGCGTTATCAGCAGGTGCAAGATTGAGAGAAAGTAGCCACATAAATCGCAGTTTACTGTCCCTTGGAACTGTAATTCGCAAATTAAGGTAGAACTTCTATACGCATCCTATAAAGTTGTTTTTATTATTTTTTATCTAATTGCAGCTTATTCGTTTCAAATATGCTTTCCCTGCAATAGCAGAATATTGGCATGATTAATTGGAACAGTTTATCTAAAAGTTCTGCTGGAGGATTTTGTTAAAGATACAGAAAATGTGAAAGAGTCATTTCCTTTCGAGTGATTTTTTTAACTCAATAAACTTCATACATGACAATTTTTTATAATAAGAAATTAATTTCACTTAATAAAAAAATTGATTTTAATTATTTTTTAAATCAAATCTTGTTTAAAGATTACTACATATAAAATTCATGATTAACCTAAATATATGAAAACAACAGTCTTTTCTTTTAGGTAAAGTGGTATGGGTTACACTCAATACCTTCCAACCCTAGGGAAGCAGGATCCAAACTCACCAATTGAAGTAGTTGACACCTTCAAAAGAGCCAGATCTCACAAATAGCTAATGTTACCTTTCTTGTGGTTATGGGACATCCATGTTTCCTAGCTAAGAATCATAAGTTTAATTAACCAAACACCAAACGCATATAAATTTGGATCAAGAAAAATAACACAACCTGACATACACATGTTTTCTGTTTGAGAAATTCGCATATGAACTTAATTTACCAGAAATTATTAAATAAATCTAATTTACTAATTTTTTATATGTTAAATCAATGAGAAGTATTCATGGTTACATATCAATTGTGAAATTTATTAAAATTTTATTTAATATATGTGCGTAGATATTTTTTTAGTTTAATCTATCAATTTTTAATAAAAGTATATACATAACTTTCTCCGTCCTCATTGCGTTTTTTGGGGCTTACTCCCCTGGTCAAACTGCAGATTGGTATAAAATTCCATTTATCAGCAACTTTTCTACACTTACAAGGTTTAAGGGATCATTATTTGGGTGAATAATGCTTGCGCTAATGCTGCATTTCAAGATTCTGATTCCTAGTTTGTTTGGTAATAATGCAAGTCCTATTTAAAAATATTAGAAAATTATTATTTTCACACCTTTTTATTTCACACTTTTCCTACATTTTAATTTTTTTATCATTGTTTTACTATAAACAAAAAATAATATTAAATATTAAATAATAATAAAATATTAAATATAAGAAAAGATGTGAAAGCGGAGTCTAGAGTCTAGACAATTACTGAAAAAAGATGTCATTTTGACATTGGAGTATGTTTGTTTTTTAATGTATTTTAAATATTGAAAATTCTTTCAGTTATTTTTATTGGTAGAATATTTAAAATGATGTTTTATGAAAAAAAATCATAAAATATCATTTTAAATGTAATTTTAAAATATAATTCTTTTAAATTATTCTTCTTTGATAATTTTCTTTTTTTTTCATTTGCTTTCACATAAGAAAATTTTTTTGATAAATTCTATTTAAAAAAAAAAAGCCTTCACAAAAAGAGTTTTTTTTATGTAAAAAAGAATTTTTTTTCCTCTTTTATATTTTTTACAAATAAAATTTTTTTTACGTACATACATTATATTATGTTATTTATATAATACTCAATGAATATATATATATATAAAACTTTCTCGATACAAATTAAGTCAAACAATCGGACAATTTATCAATTAAAAATTTGGTAGGAGTGGTCGGGGTTTCATACGTTGACTGCTTTGTTTTCCTTTATAATCCGTCATCTCTTATCATCTTTACCTTATTACTTTATTAGTTCATTAATTATTTTAGACTGTCTAAATTCTAATTTACAATTATTGGACGCAGCAAGGAAAGAAATGGACACATACCTTACAGAGACTCTAAGCTAACTCGCATCCTACAAAACTCTTTAGGAGGTAATGCTAGAACAGCCATCATTTGCACCATTAGTCCCGCACGCGGCCACGTTGAGCAATCTAGAAATACCCTGTTTTTCGCTGGTGTTGCAAAACAAGTGACTACTAATGCTCAGGTCAATGTAGTAATGTCAGACAAGGTTTTGGTACAGCAACTGCAAAAGGAATTGGCCAGAATGGAGAACGAGTTAAGGAGCTTCGCACCGAGTACTGTCTTACTTAAGGAGAGAGAACTTCTGATCAAACAGGTGAGGATCAAGAAAATGGGTTTACAATGGGTAATTACGCAATGTTTGAATAGGCCATAATAGAACGACGTTTTCATTTTTTATTCACTTGATTATTATTTTTAATGCATCTCTGAATCAGGTTAGAAAATTATTCTCTAGCTTTAGTTTCAATGAAAGAATCAGTATCATGATACACAATTTTCGTTAAAATTAACAAATTGCGAGGATGGTTTTTTAAAATGCATTGGCTGGTTTGCCCCTTATACAAAACTTGAAATTTTTTGCAGTGTATGTGTATGTCTCTTTTATTTCCTTAATTTCTCAGTAGAATCCATTGAACTTATAAGCAACAGAACAGGAGGTAGCTATCTCCTTGCCCTTTCCATGAAACCCTCCCATTCCTTGTGAATGATTTAATCCTAATTTTTTATATGATGCCAAGAGATCTTGCTTATTAAATCGATTTATATGAGATGAACGTACTAAAAATGATTGTCCAATACATAGAGCAAGAAATAAGGACCTTTAGGAGGAATGTGAATCAGAATTTCTATTAATCGTGAGTTCCTTACCCTGTTTTTTACTAAAGAGTTGAAATCAATACTGTGTTAATATGTTAATGCTGATTGTTGGCATAGCCTATCAAAAGAAAATAATGGTGTGCAGTGACAAATAAAAGGAATTAAGGGTTCATAATTTTTTTCTTGAAGATTTTGGAGAGTGGATTTTTTTCTTTAATTTGTTTCCAAGAGGTAATTAACACTTATGGATAACTTAAACACATTAGGGAAAAAAAAAGGACAAATTTGGTAGAAAATTATATTTTGATCATTTTATTTAGTTTGTCAAGTTTTTTATGTGAAAATATGCAGATGGATGACGAGATCAAAGAATTGACTCGGCAACGTGATATCTTCCAATCTCATGTTGAAAATTTGTACCAATCAGTAGGGAAAGATCAGCTTTTAAGAGTCGATAAAAATTCAACCTCAGAATCGTCAGGTGTTGTTAATAATCTTCGTCCTGATAAGGACCTAAGGTCAGGCAGCACATCTGAAAATCCCGATATACCAATATCCAGGGAGTCTTTTAACAATGAGCACCATTTACAACAACATGAGAATCCTGAAAACAATTTTCTTTTGGATGGCAATACCCTCAAGTTTGTTGGGCTTGACCCGTATCAAGGTTGGCATGAGATAGCTGGCAGAGCTGATGCTCAATATGAAGATAACTGCAAGGAAGTTCGATGCATTGAAATTGAAGAAGTAAAAACAGATGTTAATTCGTCCTTTCCCGCTTCTGAAGAAAGAGAAGGAAAATCACCAATGAGACTAGTCAAGAAGGGAAATAGTGAGTTAAGTCATGTTGCCGTAGATAATAGCCCTGATGCTCTGCAGCAAAAAATTCAGGAGCTTCAAAAGACCATCGACCGTCTTGTTGGCCTCTCAGAAAAATCCAACGGGTCTTCTGAATCACATCTTGCTCGTTCAAGAAGCTTACGATTTATTAGAAGCATAAGTTGCAGGCCAACTTTGGCTGCTCCATCTCCTTCTCAGTTCGATAAGGTGGATCAGGAAACTACATCACGTGCTCAGGTCGATAAGCTGGAGCGTAAAATTAAATTACCTCTTCAGTTCGACAAGCTGGAGAAGAAAGCGGTGTCACCTTCTCAGTTCAATAAGCTGGATCAGAAACCTGAGCCACCTCCTCAGTTTGATAAGCCAAAGACTTTACCTCCTCAGTTTGATAAGCTGGAACAGGCAACAAACGCATCACCAGCCAAGGTTGAAAGGGACTACTCTACAAGTTTAGTACGCTTTCATGGCCAGCTTTCCGAATCGAAGTTTCATGCTAATAAAAGAAAGTTGTCCAGAAATCATTTCCGAACTCACGAGGATGCTTCAGGTGAAGTAGAATCTGTAATGGATTCTGATACGGAGGATACAGCCAGCGTCCTCAATTTTGAGTTAAGAATGAATCATAGGGTTAAGCCAACGCCATTGAAGAAGAACTTTGATGATATTTTGGTAAGTACGGACACGGATCACAACTCGCTCATATACTCAAATAGTCAGACTTAGTCTCTATATTTGTTGTGCTACTCCTGATTTATGATACTTCTTATTCTTAATTAATTGCCAGCCATAAGATTATTGATAGCAAGCACTAAGCACATCCAAATAATATATCATATGAACCTTATCATCATCTCAACTCTTCAACTAGATATGAATATTGTTGAAATAGTAGGTGACGACTGCAATGAGACCCGTTAGTTAAGCATATGAATTAATATCATTTGCTTAAGATTCTAGAGGTCCTATATGTTGTGCATGTTTGTATACCATGTATTACACTTCTGTCTTAAGTTATCGTTGTATGGGAAATCAAAATTACCGTCAATTCTCTCTCTCTCTTGGGGGGGGGGGGGGGGGGGGGGGGGGGGGGGGGGGGGGGGGGGGGGGGGGGGGGGTGGGGGGGGGGGGGGG
>JASKGM010000008.1:4726487-4822806 GCA_034509205.1 Ceratonia siliqua
GTGCCCCCCCCCCCCCCCCCCCGGGGTTTTGGGGACTGTAGTTTTCTATTTCAAAATTGTATACCTTGTCATGAAAGGGGATGCTAAAATACTGTTTTATATTTGGAGCCTTATTTGGTTTATTTAAAACTACTGGCTTACATGCGGCTGCTCTTGTCATCTGATTTTTTTAGTCCTCATTATATTTACAACTGATAGACTCTGCAGGATTTCACAGATTCAAAGCTCATTGTTACCTATCGGGGGGAAAATGTCTTCAGAAATGAAAAGTAAACAATTAAGACTAAGCAGATAACAACATTTCCATCCAAGTTGAATGATATAATCCTTCCTGAAGCTTTTGCAATTGAAAGGTACATCAAAATTTACCCTCATTGCATGTGATTTAGGTACTTGCAAGGACATCCGTGACCAATGATCGTATGGACACAGCAAAAGGTATCAGCTTCCGTGGATTGCCTAGTGCTTTTCTACCTTCTAAGTTTGAGAAGCAACAGAGAGATATAATCGAACTCTGGCATGTATGCAATGTACCCCTGGTCCATAGATCCTATTATTTCCTCCTCTCAAAGGGAGAACTACCGGATTCTAGTGGAACTAAGTCTATGGGAGAAGATGGCCAGAATCTGACACCAGATTCAAGGTATAATCTTCCTATTTTTTAAGTGGATTTTCGATATACCTGTGCACACAAACATGATCAATCATATTGATTGATTCTCATTGTCGCTGGCCACTGGCCAGTATGCCTTGCACGTATCTTATTTTTGTTATATTTTCTCATTTAGCAAGATACTTAAACTCTTCACATTTTGAGGTCTTATTTTCATATTATTGAATTATGTGTCTTGACATACATTAATGTGCATGTTAATTTATTTTTTTTAAATTTAAATTTTAACTACTCATTATTCTTTATAAAAACTAAAAGAATAATATAGGAATAATATTAACTAAATATTCACTATCCTTTACAAAAGAGACAAAAAATTAAAATTACAATATACCAATGATAGTGATAAATTTAATCTAATGATCTAGCCTTCAAATATATATATATTAGTATATATTTATACCGCTTGCAAGAATACACGTGGAGCTATTGTTTAGCCAAACCAAGCATCACGTCCACAATAGGGCGTTTTCAATGTTATGAAAATATAAAGAAGCACAATATCATCTTTATGGGAATTTCAGGAAAAAAAATTCCAAGTTTGTGCAAATGAAACCCAGAACTAGGAAAGTACATGTGTACTCACAGAGACACACCATTTCTCTTTTTTAAAGTCATCTACTGTTTTCTTAAACTTCTTTATTTTCCTGAACAGCCTGAAGGCTCTCAATCGCGAGAGGAAAATGCTAAGCAAGCAAGTGCATAAACATTTTTCCACAAAGGAAAGAGAGGAACTTTACCTGAAGTGGCATATTGATTTGAAGACAAAGCACAGAAGTATACAATTGGCATGGCGCCTATGGACAAACACAAAAGACATGGACCACGTTAGGGAAAGTGCAGCGCTTGTTGCCAAGCTGGTTGGTCTTGTGCAGTCGGACGAGGCCCCAAAGAAGACATTTGGGCTTGGCTTCTTAGCTCGACGCAAGAGCAGGAAATCCCAAAATTGGAAGGACACGTTTTCTACTCTTTTATAAAGCAATTCTGGAAGAGACAATTCTCCAATTTTGCTGTCTTGACGTCCACTTCTGACTTCTAGGTTCTGGTTGTACATTGAAAAAAAAATTATATAATATATAAGATGGCTAGTCATAAGTTAAAATCTCAGTCACAGTTGGTAAATGAATATTTTAATTTTAAATATTTAAAAAGATTCATATATTAGTTTCAAATTATATATTTATGCTTTCTATACTAATTATTATTTTATGAATAATTATTTATTTATTTTTATAATTTTTAAAAAAAGTTAATTTAAAAAAATTTTATAACAAATATTTAAAAACAAATAAAAAATAAAATTTTTTAAAATAAAAATCTATTGAATGGCATATTAGGAGATGTATCTTATGAGAGAAGTGATTTATTATGAAAAGTGAGTGAAGTAATTAATAACTATTAGATTAAAAATTAATGGCTCAGATTGCTTATTAAAAGTCACGTGAGTGACACATGCATTTTTATTTTTTAAGATATACTAATATACATATTAATTTATTAATATATATATTAATATACATATTAATATATATATCATACTAACATATTAATATATATATCATACTAACATCTTAAGATATACTAATATACATATTATTTTATTTTTTAAATAAAAATTTAATTTACATAATTTAAAATTTTAATTAATTATTAATTATTTCTTTTAAAAAAATAATATAAAGCTAATATAAAAACTAATTTAATCTTAATTTTTAACACAACTTTATATATTAATATATATAAATAAATTTTCAAATAATTAAGAAATTAAAATGTTTAGAATTTAGAATTTAAGGATTAGAAAAGATTTCATAACTTAACCAATCTTCCATCTATCCAGTGTGAATAATATTATCCCTCAAAGATTACTGGTCCAGCCAATATTACCATAAAAAAAATGAACTAATTCCCAAGTTTTGCACAAAATATTCTGAACATAATATTCATTCCCCACTATTTAACGTATTTGCTGGATCAACTAACCTACAATTTCCCCGTCATGAGTTGAAACAACCAGGTTTGTACTTGGGATGAGAATACAATCCAACCAGAACCCAAAGAAAAAAGCCTACCGAACCCAGGCTTGACAGGAACTCTACAAAATGCTCTTCTTGCTTACCTACGCAACATATAGGTACTGTTATCTATCCAAACCATTGAAATATTTTGTCAAGTTTCAAAAATTGGTAAAACGATCTACCTGAAACATTTACAGCTTGACTACATATGTGGCATAGCATATATATAAAGGTTCACAGAGGATTGCGGAAACAGGTATTTAGATTGATAGAAACCGGTGATATATATACCAGACGCTAGTTATGGGTTGCAGAATCTAATGATTTATGGCTCAAGGACTGCTCCTTCAACAATTTTCCACCCTGAACCTGAGCAAGACATCTCATATCTCGTTGTATAGGTTCTGCTGTTTGAAGCATCATGTTCTGGATGACCTACAGCAGTTAGGTGAGTTGACTCTTCGATAGTTGCTTCCACCACTGCCCGCCTCCCATTCTGTGATATAGTCACGCTGTCTATGATAAGGTTCACTAAGGTGTAGTTATAGAACCAACCAAGTTGTGCAATTTCAGCTGCACGATCAGACCATATCTTCAGCATCTCACCATCCAAAACCTAGCAGCGCTTCATGTCAGCACCAGTTTTAATATAGAAAGATGAATAGAAAACCACAAGAACAGGAAATTTATGGATTTAATACTAATTCAGGAGAATAGAAAACCCTACAGTGAAAAAATCATATATGCATTCAAAAGTTGCTCCACAATATCCCAGATATACGATGTGACTCATCTGTACATATGTTCAAATGTAATACAAAAGAATGGTAGAGGCTCATGTTATACTTACGACATATGATCTGATTTGGGTTTCCAATCTGAATGATTAGTTCAGATGTTCTGTTGAATAGTAACAAGATGTAAATGAAATAATTTGGTGTGGACAACAACAAAATATCAATTTAGCTAAATGGTAGTTCATTATAACACATCGAGATTTAATAGCAATAGCAACAATCACCATAGAAATGTATAATAGCAACAAGTACAGTATAAGTTAGATTCAGTGATCTTCCAGGATCATCCTATACAAGGACTTCCCAAATGCAGCCATATCCATAAACTAAACATACCAATTTTTTTTGAAGTGAGGAATTATCATTTCCAGTTCCACAAGGACCAGCTAAATTCCTTACCTCTTGCAATCTTCCTAGACAATGGTCAGGTCCAAAAGCTTGGGATTTGATATTTTGCCATTCGCGAACTAGAGCTTCTGCAACCCTTGCATCCATTTTTGGTAGTTGCTCTCGAGATTTTTCATCTCCTAATGACCCTGTACATTTGAATCTGTCAATCTGTGTAATATGCAATAGAAAAAAAAACAAAAGAAATTATTGCCCAGAGTTTACACTCTGAACTATGAAACCTTATTTCAGATCTGTGGACATTCAATGATTCAGAGAATAAACAAGAATTAAGAACATAAACATACCAATTATTCCAAATTGCAGATATCCTTAAAGATCATACCTACATTGATGACATCGGATGCCATCGCCAAACCAGTCATTTTGCGTAGGGTGGGTGAGCCATTCCTGGCAGGTAAATACTTCAACCCGACCAAAGTCACTAGTCCAATTACAACACCAGCACACATGATCTTCACACTTGCCTCTTTAATTTTGTCAGTAATAAGCTCATCTTCACTTGTCTCAGTAGAATTCTTTGTACCAGAAACTTCAAAATTGGCAGAATTATCCAGATCTCTTATCACCAGAGGATCCTCAATTTCATCAGTAACAAAATAGTCCATCTTACCACTTTCTTGATGCTTCACAAATTGATCTTCAGAACCAACAGGAAATACCTTCCGCAATGTGTTAATTGCACTAGCCTTGACATGGCCAATAACAGCAGTAGCCTCAGCTCCAATTTTTACTATGGCTGCAGCAGCAGCCAAGGGTGAATGGCCAACGCCCTCCAGCTTTTCTAGATATCTCAGCACTGTAGGGTCGTCATAGTAATCTCTGAGCTTGAATCTTATGTCTTTAGTATCTCTAAATCTGGGAAAAACCACCTCCATCAACCATGTCTCCAATAATTTACAAAGTCCAGGAAGTTCACTGTCATCATCACCCTTTGCATTTTCCACAACAAATTCTATAATAGATGGATTTCTATAGGGAGAGCTATCACTGTCTAATCCCAACCACGAACGACACTTATCAAGCTCCCCCACAAGCAGTGCGCAGAGGCCCCTCTCTAAAGCAAAGTCAATGTCCCTCTTCTCTTTGGGAGTATAGACAGAAGAGGAGGCAGCATTCCTAACAGTTGAAACCTTAGTTTGCTGAAGTTGTTGGAACAAGTTATCAGCATCCTGGATAAGATGTGGTTTTTTTCCTACAAAAGCTTGTGCAACCAATGCAAGCGCCACTCCATACACTTCAAAACTTTCAGCTGGAATATTACTTGGCGTGGCTACAAAAAGATCAACCTTCAAAAGAAGATTGACAGTAAAAGGAAAAAGATAATTATAATTATATTATAAATATTAATTACACTAAAAAAAGAATATAAAATTACAAGAACATGCCAAAAAAAAATCTATGACACTACCTGCTCATCTGCTGTCATATGTAAGAAGGCCTCATTCATGAAATCTTCACGGGTGAATCCCCCAGCAATTGCTGCTGCACCCCCTCCTCCAACAGCCCACAAAATGTTGCGTACACCATGAAGACCTTCCTCCCTCCTTGATCCATATTCATCACCAAGTGGTAAGGCTAGAAGTTCCAAAACACATCGTGGGGTTATCTCTTCTAGTGTCTCATCAATTTGAGCTTGTAAATCCGGAGCTAGGCTACTAGCCCCTTCTTCCTAAATAATCAAGTAAGTTATTTTTGGTTAGCATACAAGATCAGAGCCATAACTTTAGTTATCATGATATATGATATTAACATTATGTTCTCAAGCATTTATTACTTGCCATTATATTCTAATGTAATTTTTGTATGTCCAATAGCCACAAAGTTCGAAAGGAAAAACTCAATTCAAACAATTTTTGTTCAAAAAGTTCACCCTCTAAGGTCATCAATGTGAATATAAAATTTGCAGCGGCTTGCTTTGACATGTTCAATACCACAGCATCACCAAATTAATTTCAGTACATTCGTGATGAACTGATAATTATGACTAAGGCTTACATTGAGGTGCAAAATGTAATAATCAGAGATTTGTTTCGAAATTTAACAATAAAAAAGATCTACACTGAATTTTTTTACTCGTTATTCAACAGAAAGAAAGAAGTAAAGGTCATTGATCGACTTTAAAAGCTTCTTCCAAGAAAAAGAAAATGGCCAATAGAGTGAAGTTGAGCGATTTACATGCAAGAGCTTCAATGCCCTCTCCAGCACCTCACAGCCTGCAATAAAATCAGGTGGAGACAATGCCATGGCGTCCCTTGACATGTCGACGTAAGCAAGGGCCATAACCAAGACAACATCTTGCTTAAACGACTTGGGTAGCCTCTCTCTAAGCAGACTTTCTCCAATCTGAAGTGCCAACTCAGTCTCTCCAGCTTCTTGCAATACGCATAAAGCTCCAGGAACCTACAAAGTAAAAAAGCATCGCTTTCCCATTAAATAAGTCCGTTGACGCTGAAACTACCTTACAACAATTAACACTGGAATATCTAAACATCACAAATATTCAATTCCTTCCCATTCTAGTTATCGAACAGAACAATTAGAATTACCTTGTCCCAGGGGACCTGGGTGACAATGGTTCCATCCTCATCGTCGACAAGACCTTGATTGTACTCTCTCCTTGATCCTGGTTCTGCTAGGGTTTCACATGCAGCTTGAAGGATTTGTCTACGGCTGATCAACGCATCGTGGCTGAACCCATACTGAGGAGGCTTTGAGACCCTAGCTTCGTAAGCTCTCTGTATACCATCACCAAGGAAATGCGTCTCTGCTCCAAGAATCCGATAGAAGTCAAGGGGGATGGAGACGTAGCGCTCAGGAGGGTCGAGTCGCGGAGGGAAGGTGGGAGTGAGACTAGCGGTGGATGAGGAACTGGAATGGTGGTGGTCCGAAGAGTCCCCGAGGAATTGGAAATCGGAAATGAGGCGTTCGGCCCATTTGCTGGCGGAGCAAGCGGCCGCCACAGAACCGCCGCCGCCAGCAGACGAATAGAGCTTGTTAGATTTTCTACGATACGGTCGTGGAAGAAGTCCGGGAGTGCAGAGACCAATGCCAACACGCCTCAAGGCATCCATTGGAGTGTGTGTCACTTCCATTAAACCCTTCGAGTGTCTATCTTTAAAGTTTTGGGGAGAACAAAGATGAAGCCAGTAATTTAATTATTATATACATAAGAAGAAAGCAAATTGGAAAATAGAATCCGCTGTAGTCTAGTCGATTAGGATATTCGGCTCTCACCCGAAAGACGGTTCGATTCCCGGCAACGGAAGTTCTTAATATTTAGGCAGATATTTTAGTATTTTAATGGAATATCATGATTTGCTCTAATTTTATAGGCGTGCAATGACACAATTCTGTACTTGTCCCCCAACTCTTGATATAAGTCCAATTCTACAATGGTCTTGTTTTTTTATTTTTAAGTTTTTATTTTTATAATTTTTATTTTTAGAAATAAATTTTAAAAAAAGAATCAAAAGATTTTTTTACTTTTTTTCTTATTTTATTCTTCAATTAATGTGTTATGAAAATTTTTTTAACTTATTTCTTAAAAAAATTTTAAAAAACTAAAAATAAAAAACAAACTAAGTTTAATACTCAAGAATATTATAAAATTGCCCATTCTATAAACCAAACTAAATAAATAAATATAATTTCTAACATGTTATTTTTAATTTTTAAAATTTAAAATTTTAGTTTTTAAGTTTTTTTGTAATTTTTATTTTAAGATATAAGTTAAAGAATTTTAAAAAATAAATAAAGAATTAAAATATTTTTTTTTGTTTTCTTATTTTGTTTTTTGAATTAATGTGTTATGAAATTTTATTTTACTTTTTCAAATTTTTTTAAAATTCTTTTAACTTATTTCTTAAAATAAAAATAAAAAAATTTAAAGACTAAAAATTAAAAACATGCTCCAGAAGCATGTTAGAAAGCAATTTCTCGTCAAGTCAGTCGTTAAGAGTCTAAAGGACTGCTTCACGTCTCATGAATGCATTATCGTTAACAGAACGTGGTCCTGTAAATGCAAGCAAATTGCTCAATTACTCACCAACAAAAATCGATATCTCTTCATTAAAGAAAAAATTATAATTTTCGAATTTTGGGCCATTTGTTTTTTAAAATACTTTTTATTATTATTGATAAAGCCACATGATAGGCCAATAATTCATATTTGATACCTCATCCACATTCCGGGTACAGAAAAAGAATGTAGTCTTGTAAATTTTTTAAGTAAAATACCCTATATATTACTTTTTTAAATTGCCAACAGATTAAACTTACGCCTTTTAGATAAAATCCAAACATATTTTGAAAACCTATAAAGATAATAGTGATTGTATCATGTGTTATTACCAAATAAATTAAAACTCTGAAGGTACTTGTATTCAAAGATATCTCAAAATTTATTTTTTTCTCTAATACCTCACATAATTTTAAAACAATACTTCAAAATAATATAAGAAGAAAATGATATCTCTTGAGATACTATTTTAATATACAATATTTTTAAAGACACTGTTATTAAATACAATACCTATGAACCATATATTTTAGGCAAGGAGCATGAGTGCAAGAGTAGGGCATATGTTGCATACACTTTGACCAGTGAAAATTTTTTTTGGTAGTGCTGAGTTATGCATCTTTTGTAGAACAAATCAATTATAAATGAGCACATAAACATGTCAAATGTAAGACTTGCTAAACCTCACCTCTAACATACTTAACGGGCTTATTCTTGATTAGTCTAGTCTACACAAGATACGAAAAAAAAGTTTATCTACCAGTAATCCTATGGAACATTATTGTATTCTCTATTCCGAAAAAAGTGTATCACGTCATTCAGAAACATGCGGAGCATATGAGATACATACCTCGGATTAAGATTTGCAAGACGCGTATTAACAACCTGCAGATGTAACTCAATAGTCAATACAATACATTTGCAGATTCATAGTTGATCTCATCTTAAATTCTGATGTTAAATTGGCAATGAGAAAGTCTGAACGAAATGGCTCGGTGAAGTCAAGGAGGAATCTGCACACGTCTGGTATACCGAGTATGCCATTCACACTAAAATCATCCGATGTGCTAAGAACTCGGTAATAAAAAAATAAAAAATAAAACCAACCAACCCGTTGGTTTTGCATAAATGGACTAAGAGGATAATACTTCAAAGATATATTTGGTGACTATCAAATAGAAATTCTCGGCAACCAATATCAAATTACAATTACCTGCTGAAGAGAAGGATATATGCTTGGCTAAATAACTGACGCGAGAAAAAAAAATTGCTTTCCACGACAAAAATCTGTCCTTACCCTAAGTCCTGCTACTGCAATTTAATTTCCCTGGCAGCTCTATTTTTTGGGTTGATGATCAAATACTGCTGGCATGAAGAAAGTCTGCAGCAGAAACAAAAGCAATGGCATCATAATGGGCCCATAAACATCCAACACCAAGAGGAACATTAAAATGCAGTGGCGACATACAATTAATAAGGCAGAAGGCAGCTGATATTGTCTGTGAAGGAAATAATTGAAATGAACATCCAATCAAAGGGTAAGAAGAGAATCCCTCCCATCTGTGAATGACATAGTCTTTATCAACCTAGCAACAAATAGAAAGATGTGTAAGCAATAAATAGCACAAGAGAATCGCCGAGATAGAGCAGTGGCCAAATTTATTATAACCTTTGGATTATACACAACAATTCGAAGGAAGTGGGCATCTCATAGTGCAATCCTTTAAACAGTAATTACAGCCAAATTGAAGACCTCAATTGCCAAATATAGTACGCACTTGGAAGATGGCTCAACTATAGATTGAGAGTGTACTGAGACATGTACAACCATACTCAAGTCACGCACGAGAGAGAGATGGAGAACTAAAGGCTGTAGTAAACCAAATATCTTACAAAAGCTCGTATAATTCTTTCCCCAATTTGGAGAATGATATAAAAGTTAGTAATTGATGTTAAAAGTAAAAAATAGAACAATGTTTCTAGTATCCATAGGAAATGGATGTGTATTCTTGTCATCACTAAAATAATCCTAAGCTGTACAAATAGAAACAACTGAAGGGTCAAGTAATGTCTTGTCCACGAGAAACCCCTTTAATAAAAACAGGGTCTAAACTTTCAACCCTCAGGTACAAACTCGATGAAAGATGAAACGATGGATGAACGCAATCTGTTGTCTTGTTCAAACCCGCCAATGACTGTCATCCAGGGGATCCAACTGACAACATTTGCATTGAACCTGTTTATAAAGTAGTAAAGCCTGTTTATGGAGTATTCCACAATCAATATTCAGGAAAAGTTTGCCAGGGAAAGATATTTGCATAAAACCCAATCAGTTCTGCTTGAATAGGCTATCCATTTCTTTAGTGGCACCTTCTCAACCATTCACACTGGCAGATTGAATTTAAGTGCTCATCTGAGACCATGTCCATAGCCACCAAAACTGTGAGAAATGAAGTAGGAAGAAGAAAGAGGCTCCTATACAAAGGAGTGCAACAAACCGCAAGCCATTTTATCCTAAGAACATTAAGATTTTACATCTGATTTCATTGCCGTGTGTCTCTCAATCAATTTGTCCACAAAGGAGCGAATCTGCATGTTTCAGACATCCAATTAAAGCTCAGTGACCAAGGCCAAAAGAAAAAAAGAATCAAAGCTCTGACCAAAAAGAAAGAGTTCAGATAATGTTAGAGAACCTGAGGCCCCATTCATAAAAGTTCCCAGCAATATCAAAATCATGATTAAAAAAGAAGTTTCTAATTACTAACTTTGCAGCAATCCCCCTACTTGAAGCTGTCTTTCAGACAGGAAATCGTGTCAACATCAGTGACATGTACATAAAATTTTTGGAAGCTGGTACTGGGCAGGAAGACACCCATGGTAATATTAGATAGACTGATAAACGAATGGCTAATAACAGAACATGTACCTTATTCTTTCGTTTAAAATCTAGAAACTCATGAACAGCCATGGCTTTCTCCGCATCTGTGGCTTGCTCCATCACCTGAAATTTAAACCCATGAAAAGAGAAATAGAGTCTCTTGAGATGATATCCATAGATAAGTTATTTCTTATAACCTCCTACCTAACCAAATGACCAAACCAGTAACAACATCTTAATTTAGTAAGAAGAAAGGAGAAGCAAAAGTGTGAAGGATGAAATAACCTTGGTTGCACTTTTCTTCATTATAGCCTTGTACCCATCCTTATCTAGTTTCCTTGCCTTATAAAGGGGCATAAGCAGTGATGCAACATAATCCACAACAGCCTGTTTAATGCGATCTGCCCCTCGAGCATGACTTTTTAAGGCCTCCTTATTTACAGTCACATGTGAAATGGAGCTCTCATTTGCCATACCATCACGCTTCCAGCTGGGTAATCTTGAACAGGCATTTGATTCTTCCTCATCCTTTGAATGTATGGTTGGATTAGAAAAATCAGAGTCAGCTGCAGCTGCTTGAGATTGCCATCTCTCAATGGCATGATAGTCTTTTATCCCAACACCACTAGCTGTGTCAATCCATGCTTTTGTATATATACTGCTGTCCGCAGCAACACTTTCTCCCGAATTCTCTTTGAAATTCAAATGGCTGGCAACCTCATTTGAATGACTCTGCTGTGATAGATTATCCACTGCCATTCTGGAATTATCAAGGTTAACACAAGCAGCAGAAAAGTCAACAGACCAGTCCCTAACTCTGCAATTCCTAGAATCTATCTCTGAAATGCAATCTTGCCTTCCTAAAACACCACCGGACCACTTTTTCCTACTATCATACTCATCATTTTGTGAATAATGCTCCCGTCTAGCAAATTTATGGAACGAGGGTATCTTCGGAAGCTGCAGCAGCGTATTGCACCTGGGTTCTGCAGAGGCATAAGCCTGCAAGGAACAAGAACCAATGAATCTTCCAAGAAACATGGCAGCCAATATAGGGAAAGGAAACACTTAATCTGTCAAGAGGCAGTAGTAGAGTCTTCAGATCCTTTTGCCAAGAAAAGAAGGGGGGGAGGGGAACAGTTTCTGATGGAAAAAACCTTCCCAGAAAAGTTAGTTAAAGCATTGAAAAAATCCACTCTTTGCTTTATCAGCTGAGAAAACAATCTACTATAACAGGGAGGGGGTGAATACCAGCACAAATGCTTGTATTCATGACATAGAATACTTTTACTTTCAAATTCACAATCCTATTATAAAATCAAATTTACTAATTATTCACAACACTAGAACTACAGTTCCAAGAGAAACAAACCTCAGCAGCGGCAAGGGCCTTAGCACGGGCAGCTTCTGCTGCAGCTACGGCAGCCTGTTCTTCTTCAGACATAGCATAGTGGTTATCCTCCTTCTCAGTAACCACTTTGCCTACTGAACCTTGGGACCTGGAAGAATTGACCCCGTGCCTTGAGTCATTTTCCACCTGTTGTCTTATTTGTTTGCTGTGCAATCTCTTCATATTCACAATGGAAGGTGAACTGCTTCCAGCAGATGCAGGAGCCAGCAAGCCTCCTTTATTCTCAAAAGCACCATGATGCGTACTCAGAGGTGGCTTTCCTGAGGTTGATTCTTTCAGAGGTTTTCTCTTTGATAAATCTGCAGCAGTTGCTTGTCTTGAAAACTTTAATCCACCATTAGAAGCTTTTTCCTTGCGGAAGATTTCAAGCCATACACTAACCAATTGACTTGCTATAGCACGTATATCACGGCTAGTATGTACACAAACTTTTTCCTTCACAGTTTTCCCTATGCCTACACCCAATATAGAAAAGGTTAACAAAAATACAGGAGAAACTGTGGAGATCATATTAATTGTCATATAAAACTGCATCTGGACAGAACTTAACACTTCAAGTAAAAAATACATACATATACAAAAATTTGCTGAAACATGTCCCCAACTGATAATTCAAACTTTTGCTAGGCAGATCATATACGACAGAAGTGGGCAATCATGAGTAAAGACTCAAATTAGGCTTGACACAAAATATAAATTTATATTTTAAAATGGTACAGGCACAGTCATTCCTGTCACACCCAAATTCATCCATGCACCAGTTCTCATCCAGTCGAACTATTTCTACCCAAGAGTATTTAACAGTAGACATGGATAAGATACAGTAATAAGATCCTTCATATACATCCACATATTAATATTATAGATTATTGTAAAGTCATAAACCAAATAAAACATAAGTACCTGATAAGCGCACAGCAAGCAGATCATTCGAAACACGCACAAGGAGACGCACACATTGCCGCAATAGTTGGGTCCCATCCTTCCCCATTGAGTCCTGTTTTGAGTTACAAAGCACATAAGTTAGCAAATTCTATCACCATAAGATAAAGATTTTAGTTCTTCAATTTTTTTTATGATGTATCATATACCATCCGTCAAAAAAGAGAAAACATAATTTGAAAATAATGCATCAAGTGATATAATAGTACCAGTATCCATGAGTTAAGAATGGCAAGCCCCTCTTTACTCCCAGCAAAGGACTTCAATTTTTCACCAGGAAGACTCAACAACTGTTTGGCAACATGCAAGCGCCCAGCACCAGTTTTTGCATTAAGGAACATGTCCCTTAGTAAAGTTTCACGAGTTAAGATTAGAGCACCATCTAAAGAGTTCTTGTACAAGACATTAGAAAGCTCTACTGCGTCAAGTCTCTTTATTATATCCCTAATTTCATCCCTTTCAGTATCTGACTGTCTATGTGCAGCCTCCATTGCCTCCACTTCTGCAGTATAATCATTTCCAGTGTTCAATATGTCAATTATACGCACAGCCTCCCGGAGTCCACTCATCATGGCACCACCAACTGTATCAGGATGCTCTTTGCAGGTTGCTTCACCAGCAAAAAACAAGCAGTTATCAACTGGCCTGCCTAATATATCATAGTCTTCTCCTGATGCTCCAACAGCAACATATGAGTAAGCACCATAGCTAAAAGGATCCCTACCCCAATCAGTCACTACATATGCAACAGGATCAGGTACCGAAGCCTCCCCGAAAAGTTGACGGAGAACCATTAATGCATGGTTGACATGATCAGAGGAGCTCAAACATTGACCATCTATTGCTGCCTTACCAACAACTAATGCTATGAGGACAGGAGCCCCAACTGTTTTTTTGACATTCCAGAACATAAAGCAGTGACCTCTTCTGCTTGTTTCCTCTGCTGTTGCTCCAAAGTAGTCCACCGCATCATCCCAAAACACACTAGGAAATTCCAAAATCACTTTATTGAGAACTCCAAAACCAAGACGCCGGATAGAAGAGTACTTCCACTGGGGCAAAGGTGGTGAGAATTTTATAGTTTCAGCCTTCAAACAGCCCAGTGGAACAGTGATAAGGACAGCATCTCCGAAGAACTCGTTGCCATTTGATGCAGAAACTCTGACTATATTACTCTGGCCAGGTTCTTTGCTACCATATGACACATTTGTTACAACATGGTTCAAGTGAATGGCAATCCCTTCTCCTAGAGACTCAACAACAGTGCTGTAACCCCCTTTAATCATACAATGAGCTCCGCCAAATCCCCCATACACATCATCTTGATTCCAGTAGGGAAGAGAAACTTCCTTAAGCAGAGCAGCACAACCATACTCCAAATTAGCAAAGTGCCAATCCATAACCCTCCTCTCTAGAGGACTCAAAATTCCCTCTTCAGTATTTCTTTCCTCAGTACTGCCTCTTTTGGAATTAAATGACGCATCTGCAAATTTGTTTTGTTCAATTTCTTCACTACTTCTCCCAGAGTGTGTCATACGACGTCTTCTAAGAGCATATTCTAAACCATCTTCAAGAGACATTTTCATTGCTAGCTCACCCTTCTGGGCAACAAGTAATACCATGTCATCAAGAAGACTATTATATTGAGCTTCCAGTGCTTCATCCATATCTGAAGGAACCTTTTTTCCTGTTACTGTGTCATATAGAGGACAGTCACTGTGCAGCACAGTCAACTCAAGGCCCAACTGAGCACAAACCAATGATGAAGGATCTGGTCTTCTCTCAGTGGCCACATCAGCCTCAACGCCAGTGATAATGCTAGCACCCAGATCCACAGGGACAGAAAGAGATGAGCGGTCAGTAAATACACGGCCTCCTATTCTACTCCTAGCCTCAAGTACAGTTACAGAAAAACCCTGACGTTGTAAGTGGCGAGCAGCAGTCAACCCAGCAGGACCAGCTCCTATGACAATCACTCTCTTTCTGGCCTCTGAATCAGACTGCAAAGGATCACCTATCTGATCATTTAAGGTAGATTTAACACAGGTCAATTCATTGCTACGCTCAGTAGCTACAACAGAAGTCATTCTGCAATCAGAAATCTTGGAAGAAGGATCAGAACTGTTAGTGCTCATATGTATGAGATCATTTAATCCTGCCCGAATCCCACCATTTTCCTGGTAATCATCAACTTTTCTTTCTTCATGTTGCATCCTGTTTGAAAAATCCAAAATCACTGGGTCACCATCCCTCCTGCCATCAGTAGCTACAGGTGCCAAGTTTTCATAATCAACTTTGAAACCATCCTTAACCTCCATGGAAGTATCTGACCTTTTAGCCTGACCTACAATGAAGGAAACTCCATCTTCAGAGTCAGCCATGGAGGCCGAGGAACTTTCCTCGAATCCTTTTTCTTTTACAAGTTTATAACTAGGCCCTGCACTGGTTCCAGCATTCTTCTGAGAGGCAATCCCAACATTTATATAACCCTGCCAATTTTTTTTTATCATTTTGAGTTACTAAAGCCATTGGTATGCAGCTATATATTCTCACATAAAAGAGTAAAGGAAATGAAATTGATAGCTGAACAACATGAGGAACAAACTTACACATTGATCAAGAAATACATAGACTTCCCTAATAAGAGAAGAACGAGGAGGTTCATCCTCAGAAGGATTATCACTAACTCCACAGTCAGAAAGAGGCAAAATACGTGTGACATCTCTGCTCCAAAGACTTAAGATCTGATTTCTGTAATGCATTACATTAATATAAGTAAAACTTGTTGAAACAGACTTATCGGTTTGAAAGGGATGTAGGAAAGTCAGTAAATTTGAACAAAACTAAATTCTTTAAAGACAAACAGCAGCCCAAAATCCATAAAATTCCCAGTTTAAATAATAAGTAATGGAGCATCAATCTGCTAAATATTAACATCTCAAAAGCTGCAGCAATATGCTTATCAGAAACTTTTTTAAGGTCAATTTACATAATTTTGTTGGAGACCCAGAAGAGTAAAAGTGAAGAAACTAAACCCCATCATATACCATCACTAAAAAAATAAAATAAAAAGCAGCTGATCATGCAAAAATAGAGTGATGATGCAGTATAACAAGTACTATGCTGAACATAAGAATAGCCAACCTCCAAACAGTAATTAAGGATAGCAGCTTATGTATCATCAGAATAGAAATAGAATACATGGAGGACAATCCTGCCAGCAACAAATCTTTGCAATGTAGAAGAAATAAGATACTATGACGAAGTCTCAACTTAATGTAAGGATATAATAAGTATGACCACATAATATACAACTTATAAACAATTACAATTTAAAAAAAAAAAGGATAAAGATAAAGAAAAGATACTAGTTCAGTTAAATATATGGTTGAATCTTTTCTAATGCTTTTCCAATAACAATGCCACACTAACAAATATCAATTTCCAAAATGGACAATGGCCAAAAAGGGAGAAAAATTGAACCAACAAGCTGGCATCTAACTAATTGTAAATGCTTTTTTTTTTTCTTTTCAAATAATCACAAACAAGCTGTTCATCTGAGCAATCATAACAAGTGAAATATCATATATCTCCCCACTCCATAACAGGCCAAGCAAGACTAAAATATATTCCTTAATGCCAATGAGCTAATACCTAATGTGACACCGACCTTAGTCTTAAGATTCAAGCGAGCTTGATGTCTATGGGTTCAATTCCTACCCATAAGCCTTTCCCCTCTCCCCACTTTACAGACTGGCCTTAATCTTTAACTTTTATGCTTAAGCAACTAAAACAAAGAGCACACTCAATCATCAATACTGAAGAAAGTAACCTTTTGTGTTGCAGAGGGAAAATTGCAACCTTACAGAACACTAAGAAAGACTAATTGCAAGCACATGTAAAGGCACATTGGAAAGGCTATCGTCTGACCTGCAATCCAAATAGTCCTGGAGACCACCTTTACGCTTCAAGATCTCCTTAAATCTAATCTTTTCAACTGGACCAGCTCCATGGGCTTTCAGCCCTGCTGATACTGCTGCTGCAACACTTTCAGACTCTTCAACAACATTCAAAGAGGAATCAAGCTTCACTCTCGTTCTGTGAGTGCAATCACCATCTACAACACCTTGGTTTTCAAGAAAAGATTGGTCATTTATTAAAATATCCCAATCAGCATCCCCTTCATAAGCCATGTCTCCATGCCTACGTTTTTTGGCCTTACGCATGGCACGCTGAGCAGCTGATATCTTATCATCTTTGTTGGCAAAATCAGATCCAGAGACAGCATATTCTGTGTAATTCTCAATTTCATCTGGAATTGCAAATGGAGGAGAGGTTCCATCAGCTTCTTTCTTGGCATAGAGACTATCATGATTTCGAAGAGAACCCTCTTCAGATGTATCATTAGATGGTTGAATTGGATGTAGTACTGAGCTGCATTTCTGAATGGATGCAATAGAATTATTTGGAATAATACAAGTTTCTAAAGGTTTTACAGGGTGATTTGACAGGACAGGCAATTCATTTTTATTGGCTTCATTATAAATCGTAGGAGGTAAACTAACATAAGAGATTACAGCATTTTTTTCCACTGAAATACCTGAAACAAGATCTTGCACATCAGCCTTTGTATCTAGACTATTGCAATTGCTGTAAATTCTACCAGAGACCAACTTAGTTTCAGATTTCACACCACCATCTACCTTTGCATGTAATCCAGAGAATTTTTTAGCTCCATTTCTGGAGGAACCCTCCAAAACTTTTCCAGAAACCATTTGATTATTCTCATTCAGTAAATTTTCACACAATTGATTCAAGGGCTGGGTGTCAGGAGGAGCTAAGGTGATTTCTTTCTCCATAGAAGTAAAAACATCTTTTTCTGTACTACCATTACACGATAGTGCTAGTTCATCTGTTACAATTTTCTTGAATTCACCCTCACTAAAGCCACATACCTCTTCCCCCACTTTTGAGAGAGAGGCAGTGTCAACCATTCCTTCAGCACCAAGTAAGATGGTAGAACACTGCTTCAAACCATCACCGATGATTCTTTCTTGAAATGTAACCTTTTGGTGGGGAGGAGAACAAATATCTCCAAATTGAACAAACGAATATTGCTGGCTATCTCCATTGCAGACATTGGTTGAGAGTAAGGGATCAACTGTCAATCCATAAATGCCCTTAGCAGTTTCCTCTTGAAGACAACAACCACCACCAAGCTTTTGATCATCTATTACAGATGCTGGAGCAAATGAACAAAAATCAGATCCTTGAGGTAAATTATTAGCAGATTTCATAATTCTCCTGACCAATTTTGAGGCAGAAGCAGATCGTGATCTACATTCAGCCACAGACTCTACAATTTCTGGAACACTTTTCGAACCAGGGCTCAACCCATCATCTACAATCTGACTCCCACTTTTCTGCTTTGAACTTGAAGAGGTACGAGATTTCCTAGTTAAATTATATTGTGCCTTTTGGAAAATTGCTGACAACAAGTCTTCCTTAGGTTCATCAGAAGAGTGTTGCAAACCATTTCCGGGCACCATTCCTTTCTCATCCTTCAACATACTCCTAGATCCCCAAGCTACCAAATCGTCATCAGATGTAGCATGACCCTCAATTCCCTTCAGTGCCAGATCCATATGAGGCCTTTCTATTTTTCCTTGACTGCAGCCCGTTGCCTTTATATCCGTAGTCATATCAGTTCCATTATCACCCACAGCCTGCCCTTCCTTGACATTATTCAATACCTTTTTTTTATCCAAAACCTCATCCTCAAGAGAAACATTCAAAGAACTATCAGCAAACACATTCAAAGCAGAATTTCTTCCTCTGGTGATTCCAGATCCCTGATCTCTCTTTGGACCCTTCAACCTCTTCCTAAAACTAGCTAAGGTATCATCCATACTCCCAAAATCCTCTCCTGCAGCAACCAATTTCTTCCCAGTAGCCTCAACATTCTGGACTCCATCACCAGTGCCCTCTAATGCGGAGCTAACCTTCTTGGAGTTATGTGGCCTCCTCAGCTTAAATATAGACCCAATGGGCTCGTCATCATCTGAATCAACACCAATTTCCACCTGTTTAGATCTTTTCATAGTCCCAGACCTCTTCACTTCGCCATCCATTTCGGTCTAGCCCTAGGTTTCCAACAAAATCGTTAATAGTATAGATTCCTTCAGCCCAGCTTCAGTGCCCAAATCAAGATGCAGCGATTTAGAATAAGAATCATCGCTTTCCACTTCTCTATCATCAGAAAAGTAAAGCTCGTGTTTCTATACGAATCCTAATTCGACCATACATATATATTATTGGGAGAATTTGAAGACAATCCTTCACAACCGTCGAAGCCCAAACCTTCCAAATACATAAAGAAATACCACAATTGTTGATAAAGCTCCTGTGAATCAGTGAGCCTACGACCAAGTTAACAGTCAAAAGGGCTCCCACAACTTCAACAACAAAGTCCACAAGAAAGCGGGGGAAGTAAACCTATACTCTTTAGCTAAGCAACTAAGCCCTGCGAGAGATAGAAACCGAGACACGGCGAGAGAAAACTGGGGATACCCGGCCTGTGCTCTGCGACGGGGACCTAATGTAATGGTTCAACAGAGTGAGGTGCGCACGTTAGTATCTTGTTACGGCAAGGGGAACGCCCGCTCCAATCCCTCTAGGATAACCTGCACCGCGACCGGGAGTGGAGTGGGGCAAAATAAATAAATAAGGGTAATACTACCCTACCGCCCACTTGAGTGGGCGGTAGGGTATTTTTAAAAAAAAATTTATAATTTTTTTAATTTTTTAAAATTAATAAATTAAGTTTTATATCATAAATTTTTTTAAAATTTTTAAAGATATTTTTATATTTTTTTAAAATTTTTTAAGTTACAAATAAATAATAAAAAAAATTATAAATAAGTAATAATAGAGATATAAAAAAAATTTAAGAAAAAATAGAAAAATATTTTAAAAAATTTTAAAAAATATATATAAAAAAAAAGTAAAAAAAAGGTGACAGATAGAGTTTTTTGATAAATAATGATAAAATTGAAACCAAAAATAACTAAGCTACCGTCCCTTTTTTATTTTTTTATTTTTTTAAATTAATTAAATATTTTATATCTTTTATTTTTTTTAGAATTTTTTAAAATATTTTTAAATTTTTCTTAAATTTTTTATTATTTACTCATATATTTTTTATTATTTATTTGTAACTTAAAAAAATTTTAAAAATTTTTTTAAAGAGTTATGATATAAAAAATATTTAATTAATTTAAAAATTTAAAAAAATTACAAAAAAACTAGAAAAATAAAAAATAAAACTCCCTTGGGCCAGTAGGGAGTGTCCTCATAAATAAATTAGTAATACGGGGAGACTATTCTACAATTCACTTTTATGTGTTATAGGAAAGTTTTAAAATTTTTTTTAAAAATTTTTAATATTTTTTATTTTATAAAATTTTTTAATTATATATTAAGAAGTAATAAAAAATCTTAAATTCTTTTATTAGTTTAAAATAAGACAGTATGGAAGTATTATCCTTTATTTCATATATTTTATAATAATTTTAAATTTTAAAACTTTTAAAATTTGTAAAAGTTATATTTACATCTCAATTCAAAATCAACTTTAAATATAATTAAGAGTAATTCGAATAGAAGTGTGCTTTTGAGCATACGTATTAAATAAAAATAATTTTTTAAAAAATATAAATATTTAATATTTAAATGTAATTACATATAAATTATTTTATTTAAAAAAATAAATATCTTATATTTAAATATAAAAATATAAAAATATTTTTTAATATGTAAAATTATTAAAAATGATATATAAAATTTTTTTAAAAAATTGATAAAATATTTTAGAGTTATGCTTATTTATAAAAAAAAAATTTCTCTTCTATTAGACTTAATTATTTTTTAAATATTACTTATTTTTAAAATATATATTTTTAAAAATAATTTCATACAAACAATTAAATTTAAAAAAATAACGTTTTTAAGAACAAAAATTGTCACGAATGGCCCCTTAGTAGTTGAGCTGAATATAAAAGTGAATTTTTTATAAATAATATGAATTTTTTATTATTAAATTATATTTAATGGCTTAAATTGTATTTTTTCCCCTGAACCTTTGCTGTTTCTAGCATATATCACTAGATTCTAGCATGGAACAATTTTAAAAAATTAAAATTAAAAGGTTGCACACTCACCTACCGTCATATTTTGATGTAGGTGATTTTTTTAATTTTTTTTAATTTTTTAATTTTTTAAAATTAATTAATTATTTTTTATATTATATAATTTTTTGAAAAAAGTTTTAAATGTTTTTGAATTTTTGTAAAATTTTTTACATTTAAACTATTTATTTATAATTTTTTTGATACTATTTATTCATAAGAAAAAAATATTAAAAATTTTTTTTAAAAAATATATAATATAAAAACTAATTAATTAATGTAAAAAAAAAGAGGTGAGAGATAAATAGTAAAAGCTACCGCTACTGTACAGTAACAATAACTTAGAATGCTCCAAATTAAAAATACGTCAAAAGTTATAAACAAACAATGATAATCAGAAACATTCTTGAAAATTTCCAACAATTATCTTCGAGTTCTTAAAAATTGTGTTTCTTAAAATCTGGAATTTTTATGCGTCATTTCGTCCACACAAATACTCTATACAAGTTATAGCTGCTCGAATTGTTATTTGAAGTGGGTTTATAATACTAATATTATATTTTTTGAATAATTTAAAAGTTTGAAGTATAAAATATTCAAATATAGTTTATGGTAGAATGATAAGCTTGAGAGAAAATAGGGCCAATTTCTACCCAATCCGACTTTTGTCCTTGATTGATTTTTTCTTTTTTAAAAAAGATTTTTTTTGTCAAAAAACATTCAACAATTTTTATTTTTCTTATAGAAAATAAGCAAGTAATTAAATTTTATTTCTAAAAAAACTAGAAGTGAAATTAATGTGTATTAGAAAAAAATATTATTATTTAAATAAAAATAAATTTGACCAATTGATGAACTGTTTATATATTATAGTACTTTAAAAAACATAAAATAATATTTTGGAAAAAAAAGTTTGGAGCAAGCGAAACAAGTGCTTAGTTCACGTCGGCTTACTTTGTCAAGCTGGACTGGAATGCGTTTTCTTTTTCTTTTGTATTTGTCAACAGGGTTCACATTAAAATGGATTACAAATTAGATAAATCAAATTATCTAAAAGAAACAGAATTATTTTTAATTATTCATATATTATAAAAAATTAATTAAAATGTATTAAAACATTAACAGTATCTTATTTATTGATATACTAAATAAATCAATTATTTTGACCCTCTTTTTTATTAAAATTTAGTATAGAGTAAGGAAATTAATTTCAGCTCACAGAACTGCCCAGCCCCGCCTTGTTTGAAAGCAGGCTGGACAGGGTTCAGCGTTGGGCCAACCCAATGAACAGAGCTCAGTTTTAGAAGAATTGGGGGTTAGTCAAGGCTTGCAATGGAGAAGGAGTTCCGAGGCAGATTGAAAGCTTGATCCAGGAATTTTGATCGAGAATGCCCTTCAGTAGGGATCTTTTATTTTCAGATGGGTCAAAACTCAAAAGGGGCTGACCCAAAAAACTAAAGAAAGGTGGGTCAAAACTAAAAGGGTCGGATATAAGGTGACTGACTGCCTGACACTGTGGTTTCCTTGGCTTCAAAGAATTTGATCTTATTTGGGTCTTTGCATTTTACCCCAGATTGTGTCAGTTATCTGCTACAAACTACAATAGGCTAACGTTTCTCGAAGAGTGTCCCCGACGACACGGGGTACAGACTTCTAATCTTTTTTTGTTCATGGATTTGGTCTTGAGGTGTGTTGCCTCATGCCTGTTTATTTTGTCTCCAGAACTGCGGGCTTCGTGCTCCTTGGATTTTCTAGGCCCAGCTAGTGCTTCTCTTTGTTGCTGGCGCTGGTGCCTGTTCTGTCCAGTTTCAATGACCAAACAAAAATCTCATAATCAGCCCTACAAGTACAAGTCACTTGAGTTGCTGATTATATTGTCTGATTATCTTTGAATTGGGAAGGTTCTTCTCCGTATATGACTATATCTATATTCCTTTTCGTATCTCTGAAATTTGAAGATCATCTGACTTACACAAGAACCCTGATAAAAATCACTACACATTTTTTTCATGTAGTTATTGAACATTCTATATGACGAGGAGACATTGTTCATTACAGCCAGCAGTTAGGTGTTAACAGTTCTGCTGAAGTCTTCAGTTACAATTAGTCCAGAAAGAGGAAGAATGAACAAAAGACCGCCACCAGATCCAGTGGCAGTGCTACGAGGCCATCGTGCTTCTGTGACGGACATTTGCTTTCATCCATTTAAACCCATACTTTTCTCCGGGTAATCACTGTAAATGTTTTCGGTAATTATTGATAATAATCATCGCTGCTGACAACCATTGTTTTGTTTGATTGGTTGCGTATATTATTTGTTTGGCTTAATGGATTGCTTCACGGTCTTCTTGCTTGCAGATCTGCTGACGGTGAACTACGGATTTGGGATACCCTTCAGCATCGAACCATGTCCTCTGCATGGTATTCATTTCTACATTTTTCTTAGCATTTCTTTTTTTTTTTTATCCTTTTTAGAAAGATTTTGAGTATAATTTTTTTATTTTTGAATTCTTGGATTTGTCTCCTCCTTCACCAATGATACGAATTATTTAGCTGCAAAACTGGACTGCAGGGTACATAGTGCCGCTCACGGGATTATTGCCGTTGCCAGTAGTGCTTCCCTTGGAGCCAATAAATTTGTCAGGTGCTTACGTTCATTCCCCCTCTTTCTATTCTACTCTTTTGGTATATAGTTTCTGGAATTTCATTTACTCGCTTTATCAATTTTCATTTAGATTGAAGTTATTCCGTATGCATGTAGCCAGGGCAGGGATGGAACTGTGAAATTTTGGGACATTTATGATGGTGGCTTGTCCAGGTACGCACTCTATTTTGCTTAAACGCTGAATTCTATCAGTGATAATTTACTACTTGGCCAGGGCTGGTGTTTAAAGAAATTTTGCTCTGAGGACCTTGCTTACCCTTTTTTCTTACTTTGGTATCATATGGGAATTTGTGTTGTATAACTTAACTTTATAAGCCTTTGAAGAAACTAGGGGAAGTGATGTGCAGCATCACTTTTGGTTGCTGCCCTCTTGGCAAATACCTGCATGTGGGTTGGGTTATAAATGATGTTTCTTCTTTTCAACTGATGTAGCCATTGGTAATTCTTTTCATTATTCCCCTTCCTTCCACTTTTAACTGTATTCATTACTCAGAGTAGATCATCAATTTGCCTGAAGTTCAGAAGATTCTTCTTGGTCTTTCTTCCTCTCTGTCTCTCTTTCCGATTGCTTTACATTCCTTAAGATTTCCTTTGTATATTTCATATTGGCTGGCATCCTACATTACCAGCTCTCAAGACCCATCATTTTTTTAATAATAATAATAATAAAGAAGCATTTTGTAATATAAGCTGCAAAGTTGTTCTTAATTATCATCTTACTCCCAGCTAATCAGCTTTTTCTCCCTCTAGGGTTCCATCTCTTACAATCAAGACCAACTCTTACCATTTTTGTAAGCTTTCCTTAGCCAAGAAGCCTTCCACTTGGTCTAAGAAAGGGGAAGCATCGAAAGATTGCCAAAGAATGGAGCTAAAAGTAACTTCTGATAGTGAAATTCTGGAGGTTAGAAGAGAAGAGGCTCAGGCCAACCAAAGCTGTTCTGAAAGCTTTGAAGGTAAATATTTAGTCTAAAATGGGATTTTCAAACAACTTTAAATACTTATTCTGATAGTTTTGCCATTCTGCAACCTGTTATTAGGGTTTTTACTATTTCTTATAATATTAGAATAGCTTTGCATCATTAAATTGTAATGTTAGGGTAGAATTACATGTGTAGTTGTGGTTTTATATTAAATTTTGGTTGTAAAATAATTATATTATTTTAGTACTTCCTTTAAAAATGGGAACATGATCCTGGCGTACTAGCAAGGTATATGTGCAATAATAGAATATTATGGTTAAATTAGCATTGTTTGTGCCTTGCCCAACCCTAGTTTCTATGCGAGCACCAGCGTGCATGTCCTAGCAATTTCTTGCAATCTGTTGCTGATGGCAATGCATAAGCAAATTGGAGGGAATTACTGAATGCAAGCTTGCAAGGGAGAACCTTTACATATTTATTACTACTGCTGCTGTTATTTTTCTTTTATGTACTAACGAACAAGAGTTCATGGAAGAAAAAGTCCTATAGTTCTCACACCTTGATAGAGGAGCATGCTTGAGAGCAAACATTACTTTTGCGGATTCTTTATGGTATTCAGCCTTATTTTAAAGGCATTTTCTGAGTGCAAACAAGCATTCTTTCTAGGGTGAAGCAGGTTTTTGTTACTTCTCACATTATTACTAACTGCAACAGCAGGGCCCTAGGGGCTAAAATTTTTTACCCTCTCCAGAATTTAGCTATATTTTCGAACTTTGTTATTGTCAATGCTTTTACCCTGTGGTAATAGAATACTGGGATAAGTAGATTTGCTAAACAAATTTAGCTTGTTCTGAAGGGCTGCTCCTGCTAATTGCATTTTGGAGGTGCTGGCATGATGGATTAAGTTTCTCAGCCTATGGTCTCTTTGTTGTTTTCTATGTTCTTCAGTAGTCTCCAGCCTATATTACATATTTATAATTTAGAACCAGGATTGATGAAACCTCGTTGTATTCAGAAAATACATATCCTGAAGGGCTGCAGTATGTGGCTTTATCAGGGGAGCAGTCTTCTGAGGTTAGTGAACCTTTTTAATATGTATATCAATTTTTATCGTTGTCCATCTATTATTCTTTTCTTGGCAAAATTCAGGGGACCTTGATGCTTGTTATTTCTGCCTGCTATGAAGATTGAAATATGGGATCTCAAGTCAGCAGAAAAGTTTGCACGACTATCTCCGAATATTCCTAGTAGCTCCTCAATTGTTTGCAACAAAGACAGAGGTTTGTTTCTGCTGTATATGATTTTTGAGCGTGAGTTTTGAAACTACCATCTTTTATGGAAATTCTGATTGCTCAGGTTAAAAAGTATTTATATATACGTGCAATTCTCACTCTATCATTCAAGTAGACTATCTGTTGCACTTTGCATATTTACTAGTGGTAAGTAACAGACAAGCCCCAAATCAGAACAATATTATATATTAATGTATTTTGACTTTTTTCTCTATTTTTATTTCATTGCTTATAATCATATCTTTAATCTCTTACCAGATTTCCCATTCTTTACTTCTCTCATTTTTTTTTCTCTGCTTTGAAATTAAGGCTATTATTTTTTGACAGGGATGTGTATGGCACTTCAATTATTTTTACCTTCTGAGTCACAGGGATTTCTAAATGTCTTGGCTGGGTATAGTCTTAATCCTCTTTCTTGTTATCTTTCCTTTTTTGTTCCCCATATAGCTGGAATATGTAATATAGATTGTTTAAATTAATCATTTGCCTCACAAATCTGGATGGTTGAGTGCTGTATATGTATTTCTGTTTTGACAAATTGATTTCACTACAGAGATTGTTTGCTTTTGGCGTCTATATGTCATATATAGAGGGTATACCCCAAAATTATCTTAGCCTGCATTCTTGTTGTCACTTGGATGTTAACAGTATAATACCATTACTATTTATTTATGCCAATCTGCTATAGATTCATCCATGCCCAGATGGTTTTATTCCTTAAATTGGTGAATGACGAATTGCATCCTTTGTTTGTCTTTTTTGGAACATCTTGTTTTGAGTGTGCTTATATTGTGTTGATCGAAGCTTCAATTTCCTATAAAAATTGTCATAATAAGCAGAATCAGGATTGCTCTGCATCAGGCATCTGTAATTTTTATAGATCGTGCCTTCAACTTCTAATTGGTTAATTCCTTTTATATAGCATGATTACCTTCTCAGATCTTATATTCTGGATGTGACAGATATGAGGATGGTTCCATGCTTTGGTGGGATGTACGGAATCCTAAAGTTCCTATAACTTCTGTGAAGTTCCATTCAGAGCCAGGTGTTGGACCTAGCATCTTTAAATTTGTTTTCTAGTTATTTTGTTGAATAAAATGTATTTAATATCTTATCTTTAGTGCAGTTCTTAGTATTTGTATTGATGGGTTTTGCAATGGGGGTATCTCCGGAGCTGCGGATGACAAGGTTGTAATGTACAGTTTGGAGCATTCTACGGTAATTTTGTTTGTTTTAAATCTGTTCTTCCACTGAAACATCTCCTCCCCTTATAATTGTTCTTTTGCTTATCTGTTACGCATTTTTGGACTTTATGTCAATAAGAAATCATGGTAATTATAATATGTGTCATGCTTTTAGTACTTAAATGTGTTTTCCTCTTCTTTATCTTTCCCTTTCAGTTAGTTGCTCTAAAAAGGTATTAAATTTATTGATATGAAATGTACGGTTCCATACTCTAAATAGAAGGCTTAACGTCATCAGAGTCATACCAAGAGGTCAGTAGACCACCTACATCAAGTAAAAATTGGTGATGCCCACTATTGCAAGCAAAACCCAGATATCATTCCAAGAACACTGGTGGCGAAAGCCATTAGCATCATACTAAAATTCAGCCGTCACTTGTATGCTAAATCATTGAAATTTATAATAGATCATTTTCTAGGTCCAAACACACAAGCTGTGTGAATAAACAAGGATTCAAGATATATTTTGTAGGCTTCTAACAAAGCATCTTGAAAAAACATATGGTTTTACCCTTGCGATGCCAATATGAAGTTATTAAGAAGCAGTGTGTGTGAACAAGAAATTACAGTTTGCATGATTGTATCTTATGATGGGTTTTTCAGTTTGCAGCTCATAGCTTATTACCCGCTTCTTTTTATGTATTATTTTGTCTTAAGGGTACATGTGTGATCAAGAGAGAAATCAGTTTGGAGCGACCTGGCATATCAGGTACCTCAATCCGATCAGATGGAAAAATTGCTGCAACTGCTGGCTGGGACCATAGGTTGTTAATGCATTACTGGTTTTCAGTTTTTTCTTTTCTCCTTGCCAACTTATCTATAAGAATTTGGCATATTCTCTTGATTTTATCAGCACACGCTCCAAATAATACAAACAAAAATACGAGGTTGATTACAAAAGCACTGAAATGAGTTTATGACGTCTGTTTCCTACCTTCCCCCCACCCCCCAATTGCTTATTATTATTTTTCAATATAAGTAATATGCATATTATTCTTCAAAAGTAACTACCTGTATATGCCTCTATGATATAAGTCACCACTGATTTTCTCCGTCCTTGTCACCTTAATGGCAGAGTAAGGATATATAATTATCGCAAAGGAAATGCTTTAGCAATATTGAAGTATCATCATGCGACGGTAAGTCATTGTTTCTTATATATGATGAACATACAAACAAAACACCATTTTTGTGTTCGATTTATTTACTCATACTTTGACGTGAGAAAACAACAGTTGTGTTGTGACAATCTGATTTCATTCATCCTTTGAAAATTTAGAGCTGCGAATGACAAGTAGTTATACTACATCTTGCAGTGCAATGCTGTTACCCATTCATCTGATTGTAAGCTTTTGGCCTCTGCATCAGAGGACACAACAGTGGCGCTATGGGAACTATATCCTCCTGGAACTCGAAACTAACTTGATAGCTTTATTCAACTATCTAGGAGTGGACGGCCACTCTTAGAACCCTCCTCCTCCTCCAATTGAGACCGTGACATTGGCATTGTCAATGTACCATTTCCCATGTCCTCCTGTTTTTTCCTGCCCATGCAGATCGCTTCGCGTTGAGTGTAGAAACTGGAATCTAAACATGGTTGAATGGGCCAGTTCTGAATCGTACTTGTATTTGGGTTTTCTCTCTTTTCAAAGTTCTGTCTCTGCTAATAAAAAGAAGACTGATTCCATTGATATTACTGTTGACTTTAATTCCTATTTGAATTAATCATTTATAAAATATAGTGAGAACGAATATGAAGTTGTTACTTCAATTGGTAAGTGAGTCGTTTAAATCAAAAAGTAGTAACAAGTGATGATTGACATAAATTGAATTTGGATTATTGAAGTCAATGGTAATTAAAGACGAAGTGTTACTTATATCAGTTGATGTGTGAATTGCTTTTTAAACTTGTCCTACAAAGCAAAAGAAATCAATGAGGGGTTGCTGAAGCCGGTATCCGAAGTAATGTGGTTATAAACTCCAAGCCCCTATCTAGATTTGAATTTGATCATGTTGTTAACGTGGCTGAATAATTGTGACCTTTCATAGGTGCATAAACGGATACGATTAGGTGTATATCTTTTGTCTTTTTCTATTAGAATTATTGTAGTAATTTATGTATTCATAGACACTATGATAGACTAAAAATGACTATATTCAAATTTCTTAGCTCTAACTTATTTTGTCTTTTTCAAAACATTAGAAAAATCGCATATTCTCGGATTTGTGATTACACTTTCATTAAGCGTAGTTAATTTTAGCCCACCAAGTTGGTTTCCCAGTAAAGGTTTGCTGGCAAACATCATGCACCTTGTCCTTGGTTGACATCCAATCCCAAACTTTTTTTTTCTTTCTCTTTTTCTATCTCTTCCTTTAGTTGGATTAAGTCACGTAGCAACTTTTTTTAATAAAAAATCACATAACGCAATTTAAGCGTAATATGGTATTATCGTAATACCGATTAGATATGATGGAATTTCCTTTTATATATATATACATATATATATATATATATATATACATATATATATATATATATATATATATATTATGGTGTGGGTTCTTAAAATGAAATTGGTCCGTCAGTAGCGTGTGAAATGAATTATGGGTCATTGTATTAATTTCATTTTTGTAATTGAATAATAAAATTGCTTGTATTCTTTAGCATTGGAGAATTGTAAACCAAAAATGCTTAAATAAAAGCTCTTATGCCTACTCACTCACCTTTTAATCAGTATTCTTCTCTACCTAACTATAATGATTTTCAATAACCGTTGCTTACGAAAATTAAATTTAGAATAAACTAAAAATGAATAGAATTATGTAGTCTTCAAACAGACCTCTTTTCTCTTTTTCAAATTACAAACACAAATGAATTGGAAAATGACGTCCACGTTGCTTTCTCCATTTCTTTAAGAGCAAAAATTAGGGTGCATTTCTTTTCATTAAGTCTTGTTTTCATTTATAGTAAAAATTAAAAATAAGTATGATTTGCACCAGTTTATTTTGTATGAAATTGCCTTTAAATTTTAGAAACAATTTAGAAATTATAAAAATATATTTTTTGTTTTAAAAAAAGAAAGAATGTGTCAGTTTTAAAATTTTGTTCAATTTATTCTTTCAATAATATTTTTTTCATAGATAGATGAGGAGTGGGATTTCAAATTCCTAACTTTAGGATTATCTTAGTACTTAGTATCAAAGAGTGGGTGTCACTTGAACTATACTTCATGTGCTATTCTTTTAATAATAAATAAATATACTTTATTATAATTATATTATTAGTCATATCCACTACTAATTAGAAAAAATTATCTGGTAGGATTACCAAAAATAAAATAAAAACAATTATTATACCTAAATTACGCCAACAAAAACTAATTAAAAAATTAAAACTGAAACAAGCATATTCTAAAAAAATTAAAAACTATTTAGAAAAATTTTCTAAAACCAAACAAAGCACACTTTTTTGAATATTTTTTTCATTTTAGAATTGTTTCGCATATCTGCTAAAATATTGAGCCGTAACTGTTAGCTGTTTCTTAGAAGCCTATTATAATAACTACTGGTGAAGCTTCGCTATCAATCTATCGTCTCATTCCTGGAAAAGCTAAGTTTGTATTATCTATTTATTTGATCCATCATATTATTTGGTTGGTTTCTAATTTGCTCAAAACTTTATTTTTTCTTTTGTCCTTGAATATTAATTCAACATTAATGTTGTTCATGAATGTTAGATTAGATAAGCCAGCTTGATAATAATATGTTTTTACTTATCCCAGCTTAACGTTGACGATTTCTCGACTTGACATTTAAATTTATTTATTTATTTAAATATTTTGCTGATTATAACTTGACATGTTAATTTCATATAAATTAAAAGACTTTAACTATCTTATTTAGTCATAGTTTGGCCTGTAACAATATTAGTATAAAATATAAAGTGGAGAATAAAATTGAAAGGAGCAAATATTGAATAAAAGTAATTTTAGAATAATATTAGAATTTACATTAAAGTTTATAAATGGAAAATCAATATATTCTAGCTAAAGAAAAGTTCATCAAAAATCATATCTAGGGATAAAAGAAAATATTTAAAATCATGGAATATACAAATAAAAAAAAAGTTTAAATGATCTAACATCTTTCTTGGACGGCTTTGCTATCGATCCAAATTAAATATATAAAAAAGGTCACCCAAAAACAAAAGTATTCATTTGATTTGATGGGAAGTTCAAATAAGATACACAAGGAAGGCCTCAATACAAGACAGATGGTATTTGTTTTTATGTCTGAATTAATCAAAGCGTTGCTCCTCATGTTTAATCCTTTTGAAGCTTCGATGCAAATGTCCCAACAACCTAATCCCTTTTGGCATCGGCCAGTCTTATTTTTCAAATGCCAATCTTGTAAGAGAAAGCAACAGATTTGACTTCCATGTATTTTCCATCAATTTCTTTGTTTCTCTTCTATTTTCATATTCAAGTGTTCACCAACCCTTTATAGTTTATTCTGTAATTTCCTTCGCTTTAGTTCTCCTGATCCCCTATTATTACCCGGGAAAAAAGGTGTTCACGAATCACGTACGTCAAAATCAGGGTAGCGCACCTGAGAGAATTGGATAACTGGATGTTACTTGTAATAAGAGGAGCTATACTCAAAACGTACTCGATAATGAACTAATATCTTGTTATACCTCTATTTGCATGTCTAACCACCTTCATAACTAATCTAAGCATTATAAATATTCTGTATTTTTTTATTTTTTTATTAAATGACGTATTATTGAGAATAATTACGAAATGTAGATCACTACATACCGTTAATATAGCTAGGTTGTTACTAAAATAATTAATAATATTTTTATTCGTGAGATTAGTGTTTTAGTTAGGTGCCATGAATTATGAAATACTGAAAAAGGACTAGCTCTATTAAATTGGTCAATAAATTTTGGAGTACTACTTGGTCAGTCATAATCAATGGCTCTGATACAACGTATTTCTATGGTTGGTGTCGCTTATTTTATTTTATTTTCTGGGAATATTGACTTTTGGGATTTCACATATTGCACTGAATTAAACACTGATTAATAAAAAGAGAGGTAAAATTAGTATTTTTAATATAATATTAACAAGTATAGGTTATGTATGACCTGGATTTATCAATTGATACTTTAAAGTTTAAACTAATTAATTAGGTCATGTGGCAAAATGTATTTAATAATTTGATGTTTAAAAAACTAAAAACGCCCAGGAATATAATAGAGTAATAACTGTACCTATGTAATGCATTTCACTAATACGTATTAATAAGTAGACTTTTGTTATGCTATAATATTTTTTTTGTATATTTTTTATATAATTTTTTTATTTCTCATCACTTTTTTTTTTATTTTGTATTGTTGGGATATTTTTTACATCTTATAATTTTAGAAAAAAATTTTGAAAAATTTATACTTTTTCTTTGAACAGTATTTTTAGAATAATATAACATTAGAATTTCTCTATTATTCAAAGGAAAAATTAAAAGTTAAACAAATTTTAAATATTTCAAAAAATTATTAGCCATAAAGAATATCTTAAATAATACAAAATAAAAAATAAAAAGATAATGAGAGGTAAAAATAAACACACACAAATCGGAACAAAACAAGAGATGGGTTGACCCAGTCCCTGAGGAGTGGCGTATAAAGTGGGAGCTGTCCTGTCCCTTGACAATCTAAATAAGGCACCGGAACAGACCTAAGCCAGGGTTTGTAATGTGAATATATATGTGGTTTGTATGCAAGCACAACGTTAACGATATTCTCTGGTTTCTATTTCTTCGTGGACAAGGATTGATACCAAATTAATCCTCCTATTCCTATAACTGATGGCAACTACATCCCAATTAGGACACGACAACTGACAACTAATGTCTATGAGAGCCCCCATATATATATATATATATATGACAATTTTATCATCTTAATTCTATCATGGTACGTAGAACCTACGAAACCGTGTACGATAAGGAATTAGCTAGATTTTTCCATTTTCCCAGTTTGTGTATGCTTTTCGAATCCATATCGTTGACGATGTCTATCTAATAGTAATAGGGATACCAATTGTTCTACTTGTTACAATAAACCCACGAAAGTCGAAAATGCCACCTCTTATTACTCCTCCTTTTACATTGAGGACTTGACAACAGAATAAACAGATCGAATATTTGTCCCCACAAGTAACTTAACCATTCCGTGAATAAAAAATCTGACCACTGAACCTTGAAATCTAACCCTCCTTAGTCCTTACGCAATCGCTAATGGATGGTATGATTTAGGAAAGTTTATTAAAAATTCCTATAAATTATCCAAAATGTCTCACTGATCCCCACTACACCATTACTTAATATATTCAAGTCTCTTAATTTAATTCAACAATTCATATCTCTTGGAGAAGGTAAAGCTAGCTTAGCTTATGAAGAAGATCAACTTAAAACCCACCCTTTTATTATCCAAATGGATTTGAATGGTTTCATATACATATATATTATGAAAGAGACAGAAACAAAACAACCAATTATAAAAGAACAAAATAATTGTTTGTGTCTATAGATTTTTCTATTAACATGACCATCATCTAAATCCCCATCGCAATAAAGAAAATGAACCTTAAAATTCAAGGATGACATTGGGGCAATTGTTTCTAGTATGCACTATCATTTGACCCAAAAACCCTACCCGATACGGCGATACCTAACTAGCAATGGGATTGGAAACACATTTGACTTTCCTACAACATGAGGTGGGCTTACCTCTAATAAATTATTAGATTCTTGCCATGCTTAGTTTATTTAAATTTCTAAGTAATGATATTATAGCATATATTTTTCTTACACTTCATTCACATTTCTTTTTGATAGCATAACTCATGTTCTATATGTATATAAAATTTGTTTGTATTATTTAAAAATATCCATAAAGCTAGATCGAAGCGGGCGCTAGAAATTTTGTATTATCTCAGCAGCTTGTGTTGTTGAACTTTGAGAAAATGGGTACTGAAGTAGCCACCAAACAAGACGAAATCCTTCAATATCCAAATCAGACGGCGCCGTACGTAACTCATCGTAAAGTTTTAAATTTTCATGAAAGATTTATTAAATTTACGATTGAGGATATGAAAACAATCTAATCATATATATATATATATATATATATATATATAATTAGCAACGTTAAATAAAGAATAAAACAGGAGTACATATATATGCTACTAAGTACTATATATGAACCAATGATTCTTGTACATACAACTGAACCTGAATATGAATGAAATTACAAGGGAGAAAATTATAAATGGAAGAGTCACCGACGATACAGAACACTTGGAAAAAGAAAGCGATGAAGAGGCAAAGTTAAAAACTGATTGGGGAATGAGGATTAATGTATGTGTACGTGTTGGTGCATGAGGGAGCGAGTGAGAGGGAGTGAGAGAATGCTCTTGTCTCTTCTCAAACTCTCTTTCTTTCTTGCACGTGTTCTTCGTCAACATTGACAAAATGACAAAGTTCCGCCATACTCGCCCGTTTAAGTGCGTGCACCCCCAACTCTCATAAGTCTAGAAAACCTCAGAACCATGAACTAAAGATCTACCTTCTTCTCTATTCGGTTGGTTCGCTGGTGTGGCCCTTATGCATTATGGCCTCCCCCAACCGCCTTTTGTGGGTGTTTTGTTCTAGTCAAGGTGGTTGATCTTTGAATTTCAGAATAAAAGAGGCATAAAAAACAATTAATGACTTCTTTTTTATATGTACCTAACAAAAGAAATGAGTTATTGCCTTCTTTTTACATATCGTTACCCCATACAATAGATCGTCATTTCTTAACAATCCATGGCGGGGGATCGAACTAGAGAGATTTCTTATGATTAGATTTTACCCTTGTTAAAAGAAATGAGTTACTGCCTTCAGAATTTCTTTTCCTATACTTGTTTTTTTTAATTGAATGCCTCTTCCAATCTATTATATGTGTAACTCATTCAAATTTTCAAATTTATATGTAGGTAAATTTTGAATATCAAATCCTCCGTTAGATTAGAAATTGAGCAAACGATCTAATGAAAAAAATTACAGACTTAATTGGAATTTTGTATCTCTTTTGTTGGTTTGATCAGTTTCAAGCTTATATGAATTTGTGTAAGAGTTCAGGCATGCATGTACTATCAGAATACAACTAAATCTAAATAAGCACCTTTTAAAATTTATAAATGTATAATTCATACACAATTGGGAAAAATTAACCAATATATTAATTAAATGATAAGGACAAAATTAAACTTGACAAACAAAGACAAAGCCTCGAGTATTTTCCACTTTTTTGTTCATTCCGTAATTAGCATGCATGCCAAATATCTGCAAAAAAAATCATTGATTTGCATATCTCCTTAGTTATCCACTATATGTAGGTATATTACGAGTCTTCTGTTTCAGAGTCTCATGGCAGGCTATCTGATCTGATCACTTTGGAATGACCCACCCGGAGATCGGCATGTATATCATTCCACTGAGACCCCAAGGATTCTTCCATACTTCCATTCACTTTCTTGTCGTTCTGATCTGCTCCATGAGAGATATTCCATCCAATTTGGTCTAGTTCGATCTCGTGTGCTTAATTCTTGAGATTTTAATTCCCATTGTAATATGGATAATTTCATTTTATTTTTGGCTTTTTCCTTACTCTTCTTCCTCCTGAGATCACCCTTCTCGATCGCTCATCGCTCGACTACTATATATTCAGTATTCATTTATACAGATTGCTTTTGATGTGAGTTCCACACCGTAATTACATCCCCACTAAGGACACTAGCTGAGGTCTAATAAATACACTGACTATTCAATATTTTATCCATTTTTTAAATTTACGATAATATTAAAATATTAAGACGAAATATAAATGCATTCATTGCACTAGTTAAGAAGTCGACGAAGTAAGTGTTCCGTAACGTAATGGCATTCCATTAGCAAAACTTATTTCTTTATTTTTGTTTATAAATTTTAATAATACTTTAATATATAATAAGTTTCAATAAAATAATGCACAACAAATAAATAAATTAGTTTTATCAAACCACAAACTCAAATAAAAAAAGGTAACTGTATGCATAAATTAAAGGGTATATTTCTGTTTTTAAATTCCAAACTGAGAGATCATAATTACTACTATCACTAATTAAGATTTGACTTTTTAAAATAATTTATATATGTTAGAGAAACGTATTATAATTCGTAATTGTTTTTAAGCGCACCTTGAACTTCAAACTTTTTTACGACTTAATGATAGATCATCACTTCACACTAAGAAAATTTAAAAAAAATCGCAATAAAACATTGTTTTGAATGTGAGTTAAGAGGCATTTTTATAAAACAAGAAGAGAACTCCCCAGTAAAATGGGCAATAAAGTCATATTTCAGCAGCCGAAAAATATGAGAGAATAATGTTGTCCCACGCGTTTACTAGCGAGTGTGTAATAACTACATATTTGTCAACAGTCAATCCTCACGGGTATTTAAAGCCGAGAGCAGAAAGGCTGCAACGCCCATTGCACTTCCCCTCACCGGTGCGTCCACCTTCCAAGTCATCCATAAAGCTACTCCCAAATGAACCCCCTAACCATGACTTCACTTGTTGTTTTTCCTTTTCTGTTACACATTCTCCTCGCCACCGTGCCATCTCCATCGGAAGCCGGCGGTGGTCAGTGGCAGCTGCTACAGAAAAGCATCGGCATTGTGGCCATGCACATGCAGTTAATGCACAACGACCGCGTCGTCATTTTCGACCGCACCGACTTTGGCTTATCCAACTTATCCTTGCCTCATGGCAGATGCCGCCACAACCCACAAGAGATGGTTGTCAAAATAGATTGCACTGCTCACTCCCTCGAGTACGATGTCACTTCCAATACTTTCCGGGCACTGTTCATCCAGACTAATGTCTGGTGTTCCTCCGGCTCTGTTACGTCTGACGGCCGTCTGATCCAGACCGGTGGCTTCAACGACGGAGACCGTACGGTCAGGATATTCAATCCTTGCCCCAGCTGTGACTGGAAAGAACTGGGTGGGGGGCTCGCAGCCCGTAGGTGGTATGCCACCAATCATATTCTGCCAGATGGACGCCAAATTATTATCGGCGGCAGAAGGGAATTCAACTATGAATTTTACCCCAAAACAGAAGCTGCTAAAAACATTTACAGTCTACCCTTTCTAGTGGAAACCAATGATCCCGGTGCTGAGAACAACTTATACCCCTTTGTTTTTCTGAATGTGGACGGCAACCTGTTTATCTTTGCCAACAATCGATCTATCTTGTTCGACTACACTAAGAACAGGGTGATCAGGACATACCCACAAATACCAGGTGGAGATCCAAGGTGTTATCCTAGCACAGGTTCCGCGGTCTTGCTACCTTTGAAGAATTTACAAGCGTCGTCTATAGAAGCCGAGGTTTTAATTTGTGGTGGAGCCCCGAGAGGGTCATTTAAGCAGACTAAAAAAGGCAAATTTCTCGGAGCCTTGAATACCTGCGGTCGGATTAAAATTACTGACCCTAACCCAGAGTGGGTGATGGAGACAATGCCTGGAAGTAGAGTGATGAATGACATGATCATACTCCCAAACGGCAACGTTTTGATAATCAATGGAGCAGAGTTAGGGACGGCTGGATGGGAAGCGGGGCGGAATCCGGTGTTGAGCCCCTTTATTTATAAAACGAATAGTCCAGTCGGGTCTCGGTTTGAATTGCAAAACCCGTCCAGTATTCCTCGAATGTACCACTCGACAGCAGTTTTGGTTCGGGATGGTCGCGTGCTTGTCGCTGGGAGCAATCCTCACATATATTACAATTTCAGCAATGTGTTATTTCCAACGGAGCTAAGGTTAGAGGCGTATTCTCCTTCTTATTTGGAGCCTGGGTTTTCAAACCTGCGTCCTAAGATCCTATCACCTCCTTCTCAAACCAAGCTCACGTATGGTCAGAAGTTGACCCTGCAATTCCAGGTGGAAGCAACCTTAGCTCAAAATCTGGTGTCGGTGACCATGTTGGCGCCACCTTTTAACACCCACTCATTCTCCATGAATCAGAGGCTGTTGGTGCTGGAGCCATCCAAACTGACCAACTTGGGGAAATCAACGTACCAAGTTGAGGTCACCACACCCAGTTCGCCTATCCTAGCACCACCCGGTTTCTATCTACAATTTGTGATTCATGAAGACATTCCCAGCGAGGGTATTTGGGTCCAAATACTATGATCCAACAACTAAGTAATTATAATGGCAAAAAAAAAGACAAAGTAATTATGTCTATGATTTTATTTTTGTATTGATATTTGTCAGTGAAAAAAGATTCTTGGATGACTATGTAGTAATTATATTAACCAAAAAAAAAAAGGCCGGATGCCACGTGTAATAATAGGACATAAATATTTTTATCTGGCCCGTATGCATTTATTCTTAAGTTAAACCTTGAGCTAGTGGTCAAAATGACCGCCCTGGTGGTCCAGTATTGTTGGTGTCTTCATAGCATTTGCTTAAGTCCTATATAATGATTAATCGAATCTTAAATCAGATGAGTGGAGTGGGTGAATAGGAATTACGTTGGAATAATTATATGATGATTAGTTATTTCAGTGAATAAGAAAGTCTCGCTAAGTAACAAGAGGCTTACAGTTACAGAAGCAGTTAATAAGGAAGGAATGTCTATTATATGAGATGGATAGGTGGGTATGTAAGGGTATGGGTAAGAACCAAAAGAAAAGAGTAAACGAGGAATTTCCAGGATCCTCCATAGCCAAACTGATAATATAAATGCAATGAATGAAGCCCTTCCATTCCTCGTTTAAACAGAAACGGGAGATGGAGTTCATCAATTACCGGTTTTAAAAGGAGCCTGTCCTTAGTATTTACAGAGTGGTATATTTGGTCAAGTTTTTGGTGGGTATTGATGAGGAGGATATCTCTTCTAATAAAGACAGATCATCGGCTACGTCTCCCTTTTGCGTGGTCCAGCTCGCCATAATGGACGCTACCACAAACCTCCTCTACACTCCATGCATGCATTCACTCCATCTCTTTCTTTTTCTAATTTAAAGAACATTAGAAACTCCGTTTCTCCCATTCACATCACAATTATGTAGTCAAGTTGCCGCTTTATCAGATTCTAAACTGTAGGGTGCACCCAACAAGACAAGGGAAGATCCTCAGTTCTGCGCATATATCAGGTCAGTACGCATTCATATTAATTTGATCTTATTAAGTATTAATTACTTCCCCTTGCAGAACATAAAAGTGGCAAATTTCAAGTTTACTTTCTTACTCTGCTATTTTAATTAATTTGCTGTAGACGTACTGTAGTACTAGGAGGGAAAACCAGAAGTAGACGAAGCACATGAGGATTCAGTAAGAGAGTTAATGGTGATAAGATTGGTGATGGATGAGGGTCATTTGTTTAATGAAAATTGCAGATGGTGTATCACGGGCCATTGAGTGTCTGAAATTGAATTCACGGGTGTAGCTAGCTTTATAATTTATTTATTAAGTTAATACTAGGTAAGGAAGCTGTAGAGTTTCCAGAATTCGGTCTTTCCCCCTTATTATTATTATGAGCCACACATGCAAATATCATAAGTGAACTAACAAACAAGTACAGCATTTTTTGTTTTCAATTCTGTCAAATCATTATTTCCTTTCCTACCCCCAGTTACTTTTATTGGAGGAATCATGAGTACTGTGAGAAGTAAAATCTCAGAACCATGGTTGGACCCACCAAATGGATCTTCAATACGGTAACCCGATATTCAAATCTCCAAAATTGACCGTTTCAAGTTTCATTTCAACCACACAAAAAATAAAGATAGCCAATTGTCAAGCCCAGTTGTCACCCTTTCGGCTGAATAAAGATTAATGCAGCCCAATGGATTGCCGTGCTTTCCATTATAAAGGAAAGAGAAAAATAAGAATTGGAATTTCAAAATATAATCGTAATCCTACGACGTAGTCAATTATAATGACAGGAAAAGTTTTGTACATGAAAGTCTGTGTTAAGGATTGTGCATTTAGGCTTCCCCCAACCATAGCCCATAGGCATCTGGCTAAACTGCTAAAGAAGGCCCTTCTCATGTACTTTACGGGATAGTGAGGACCGTCCCATATAAAAAGCAATACAATTTTCTATAAAATTGAATGATTAGCAAAACAAAAAACTTGTCGTGAAGGCTTCTCTTTCTTTTGGTTAGGGTCCTCTCATAGGAAGGACACGTTCAAATTTGCTTTAAGGACAAGTATATTTTTTTGTCCTTTTAAGCATATGATATTATTTTTATTATACTTATATTTTTTTTATTATCAAAATATTATGTATTACAGATCCAGCAAGAAAATATCATTTTTTTAAGAATACTATATTTTTAATAATATTATATTCTCAAAATTACTAAACATGTTTTTATCAGTTAGAGTAGAAAGAACACAACCTAATTAATTTGGGTAATTAACCTTACCAAAAGTACAAAATGATAAACAGTTTGAATTATGTCTTTATGCACAATTCCTTTTTCTAATCTTATATGACAGGTTTTAAGAGTGCAACGCATATTATATCCCAGAAAAAAGTGTAATACATGCCATACCAAAAAAACATAGATGCAAAATGCAGGTATCATAAAATGATCACAAAAAAGTTGTTCTTTCCTAATTTAAGGGAAAAAATTATATGGTAACTAAGTACCACCAACATGGAAACCGACCATTTGATTCTAATCTCTCAAGGAAGAGAGAGCATAGTACTCACACATCAGTCCCTCAATAGACCATAATTCTAAATGTTGTTTAGGACCATGAACTTTTGAATGCACTTGGTACGCCAGAGTGACCATATCTTCATGTACACATTGGGGGACAGAGAAAAGAAAAGGGAGACAACCCAGGTCAGCAGATCCCTACCAACCCAGATGAGTCAAGTCTTACGAGTAAGCAGTGCCTCAGGAAGTAGAGGATTATTCAAGGTTTAATGACACAATTTTTTAAGGCAATTCTTACTTAATTTCTTAGATATGGGAAGGGGAGGAAATTTTACAGAATAATGTTAATTAGTGATTATGGGAAGGGGCGAAATTTTACAGAATAATGATTGATATTTCTTTTGGTTCTAGCTTTATGTACGAAATTAGTTTAATTGGAGAATAATTTATTTACACAAAAATATAAAACTATTAAAAGTCACAATTTCATGAGATAGAAAAAAATCCAACAGTTCCCTTCAATTTAAATTTAGTTTTGTTGAAATGGCACATCTCTCCAGGAAAAGTCAGATACGCCTAACCGGCGCAACCCTCAAAACAAAACAGTTAGGCCCTTCGCTACAGAGGTACCAACCCTGCCAAACTAAAGCGCAGTATCAGACTCCAAAGGAAGATTTTCAAGAAGTTTTAAGTAATCATTAGCCATATATGATTAGCAAATCCTTTGATCAAAAATTAGAGTTTCAAGTAACCGCACCATTTAAAAGACTGAGTGCAATAGATTAAATAGACAATAGTCATGGCGAAACCAAGATTCAAGAAACTATATTTCATGCAGATATCTGTCTGGAACTGATTCTAAGAAACAAAACAAAAAAACGCAGTTACATCCAGTCTTGACGTCAAACTTAAAATAAATTGTGAAGAACTATACAAAAGGAAGAGGAAGCCTGGTATGTAAGCTTAAACTCATGGGACATGAGTTCCAGAGTGAACAGGTAATGAGTTGGCCTAGGCACGTTCACCACGGATACGTCTGGCGAGTTGGATGTCCTTGGGCATTATGGTCACCCTCTTGGCATGGATAGCACACAAATTGGTGTCCTCAAACAACCCCACCAAATACGCCTCCGCAGCTTCCTGAAGAGCTAGAACTGCATGACTCTGGAATCTTAAATCCGTCTGCAACAATACAACGGAAATTTATGCTTAATTACATCAAAACATAACAAATCAAATAAAAATCTATCCTTGCTTCCAAATTTCATATACCTTGAAGTCTTGAGCAATTTCACGAACAAGACGCTGGAAGGGCAACTTGCGGATCAAAAGTTCAGTGCTCTTTTGGTATTTTCGGATTTCTCTGACATAATATAACGTATATACGTTAATACACAGAGGAAGAAACAATAAGGAAAGGGCAAAACAGAGTACGTGTTATAATTAGAAGAAAAATCTACCGGAGGGCAACAGTTCCTGGCCGGTAACGATGAGGCTTCTTGACTCCGCCGGTGGTAGGAGCAGATTTCCTTGCAGCCTTCAGTTAAACAACGGTGTGTCAGTCAAACGAGAGCGTACATAACGGGCAAGAAACCCCTAACAAAACGTACCTTTGTGGCGAGCTGCTTCCTGGGGGCCTTCCCACCGGTTGACTTGCGGGCAGTTTGCTTCGTACGAGCCATTGGTTTGAACTTGAAGTCTGCGAATCACAAAACAGAGAACATGTTGATGGGGTCAATATTCGAAGCACAACCCTCGAAATTAAACCTTTGAGATAAGTCTCACCGTTCGAAGACGAGAAGAACGAAGGAGAGAACGATCAGATTCAACGCTGAGAACTATAGTTGGGGGCAGACAGAGAATCTACGGTTTTATAGCAGCGGACGAGGTTAGGTCGGCTTCATTGGGAGAGCGTAGACTTTTAAAGACTACAAGAGTTCAAACTTCAAACGGCATTCCGGAAAGAGATTAGAGATCAGAGATTTGAAATATGACGTTAATCCTAGTGCTTGGTATTGATTGGTTAAATCACATAGTACAGGATTGCCAGCATGGACGAGCTGTGTTTTTGTGTGAGAGCGTTATTGGCTGAGTTGGGATCACCGAAACTCAACGGATTCGCTCTGTAGTGTCAATAAAAAATTCTAAATGTATTCATTTACCCACAAAAAAGTACTAATTTAGCTTGGCTTTTATACTCTTTAAAACATTTTTTATCATTTATAATTAAAATGAAAGTGTTTAACCTCCCACAGAAAACAGCATTTATCATTTATATTTCATCTTGACAATATATAATTTAGACTTTTCACTCATTTGCAATTGCTTAGGGGATTGTAATTATAAAAAATAATTAAAATAAAAATGTTTAAATATTTAAATATATATAATAATTTACACATAACTTCTTAGGAACATTATTAATATTTTTTTTAAATTACTACAAAAGTTTCTTTAAGTTCATAGTAATTAATTCAAAAGTTGTTTAAGTCAATATAAGAATTAGGGTGTCGCCAGCCTCAACATATCAATCTTAATTTTTAAGGATTAAGACGAATTGAAAGTTAAAAAAACATGCCTTAAAAAACTAAAGTTATTTTTTTGTCCAACTCAATTAAAGTTTAGTTTTACATGACTCAACTTTTTATAAGTTGGGATTAGCCTGGTAAGATTTTTTTTTTTACAAAATATTTTCATTTATAAATTTTACTTTTTTATTTTTTTTTCTCACTTCTAACTTATTTCATGTAAGTATAAAAATTGAGTGTTTGTTAACTGGTGTATTTGATGTAATTTGTTTAATTTTTTAAATCTTTATATATTTTAATTTATGTTATTTTTTTAATAACGTGCAATATAAGTTATATAACTAATTTGTTAATTAAATTTATTTATTATTGTACTTAAAATGATATAAAACTAATAGGAATATGTATTATTTAATAGTTTATATATGAAAAATAATGAGAAATCTCAATTATATATTTATTTGGATGAGCCAAAATTTAAACTTTATTTTTTAAAACATTTATATGTTTTGTAATATTAGAAGGATCATATATGTCGATTTCCATAATTATTAATGATGACATATAATCTACTAAGTATTTTAATTACTACCGTAACTAGTTAATCAGCATTTAGTACTAGTGCACATATACTCATAATTTATTGCATTATTTTTTTATAATGATAAATTTATTAACTTTAAACTTGTTTAATTTTATTTATTTTCATTATTATTACTAATTTTTATCATGATTTATGCTTTGTAGATGAAGAAGAATATGACAACTCAAAAATTATACCAAATTTATTTAATTAAAATTCAAATACAATTATTAAGGATGATTAATTAATTATTTTAATTTTAATTTTATGTTATTGTCTTTAAATTTTCGTAGATATTAAGTTTATGATGGATTGATATTTTTTGTTATATATACAAAATTTACATAATTATAATATATCTTTTTAATTTTTTAATGTCATTATCCATTAAAGGTGCATTCAGTGCGCCGTATAAGATAACATTTGATAGTATAAGATAATACAATTCAGTATTCAGCGCGTACAACAAATTGTATTAACTTATCTGGTCATTATTTTTTATACAACTAACACTGTATAACTAAATACGGAGAGAGGATGTCGGATAAGGGCAGATAAGAAACTTCGTATAAGACTTAAATTTTTTTTTTCTAAAATACCCCTCAACCCAAATATATTTTTTGCATCTATCTAAATAAAATAATATTTTTACCTATTATTTTGTATTAAATTAGGCAAAAATACGTTTTTTTAACTTTCATGTTATCTTTATATATTAATTTTGAGTTAAAATTAGTCTAAAATTAAGCAAAAATTATGTAAAATATTTTTTTATATTTATTAAGTTCAAATTAATCTATAAAATAATTTTAATAAAATTAATGTTATTTTTATATATTTATTTTATTAAAATTGACTAAAACATAATTATGGTACATTTAATACTTTTTTATATATATAAGGGTATTTTAGTTAAAGCAGTTAAATATTTATCATATCTAATTTTGTATATGTCATCAACAAACACAAGATTTGATTAAATTATTCAATTTATTGTGTTATACGTTGTCACAACAAACATATAATAATATAAAAGCTTATTAGGTAGATAACTTATATAATACTATCCAGTATCTTATCCTATCAATTATCTTATCCTATACGGTACACTGAACGTGGTATAAAGCTTTGTTAACTATGTAATCTTATAAGGTTATGATCAAGTTAAAGTTTTTAAGACTTTTTAGGCTTAGTTCATTTAGACCCAACTCGTAAATGACCAATTATTAATAGGTCGAGTTAGCCTTAATTGATACTTCTAATAAAAGTTATAAAGATTTTTTAAAATATGTTGTTATTGGTGGAAAAGTATATGAATTTTTTAATATACCTATACATATATATATATAGTCAATGTAATATAGTTATAAGTTGTGTTGATTAAAAATATAAAATTTATTCAAATATTATGGCCTTAACAATAGATAAAAGCATATCATTCTTTAAATAAATGCTATAATCATGAAAAATAATAATCTCACCACTTTTATGTAAAAATTAACATAATGAAAATGGTAAACGGACCGTGAGTGCGTGACGGACACGGTCACACGGACCCCCATGTTTTTACTGTTAACAAATACGACATCGTATTTTCCAATATAGTCGCAATTTGAGATTTGTCCTCGGAGACGGTGGGACGAACAGTGGAAAGAGGAAAGGGTATGCGTGGGCAATATCGGCTGAATTTTATGCAGCTCTCGCAGCCATTTCCGCGAAGCTCTCCGCTTAACAGGTTTCTTCTTTATTTGTCTATTTACTTTCCGAATACATCGAAAATATATTATCAAAATTGGGCAATTTTTGCTACAGACTGTTAAATTCCAAATTCCAAATATATATTGTGTTCTATATTCAACTATGAAAGCGAGGCGCGATGGGCATGATTGATTGACTGAACCTGTGAGCATAAAGATATTGATTTAATAATTTTTTTTAAATCAAACAAGAATAACCTGAGAACAGAGAGGAATGTTGAAAACAAAATTTATAGATGAATAGAAGAAAATGTTGTCACTCTACTTAATTCTATTTTCTACACTTAACATGGACTAGTCAGCCACCCATTTTCCTCATTGAAAACTTTTCAGTTGTTTGCCTTTGGGTGTTTTTATATTATTTCAGCTTCTGAATGTTTTTTCCCTTTTATTTTTCGTGGAGCTCCAGTCACTCTCTTAACAAAATTGTTGCCTCTTTATTAGATGCTAACTCTGACATGCTAGTGCTAGTATTATCTGCAAAGTATCACTTCTTAGGTAACAATAGTAGCGTTATATTTCTGCTGATTACTAAGCCAAAAATATTCACTTTAAGTCCAAATAAAATTTATCTAGAAACTGGCAATTCTTCTTTCTTATCTGCAATTCGCCAGCTGCATTATCATACTGCATGTGCTTGCTTTGTCTGGAGAATTTAGAATTCTGCTCTGTTAGTTTGATGCAAGCGTAGTTGCTTGACTTTTTGCCTATTTATGGAGGAATTAATGGAATAACAATATGGGGGTAAGTGTATAATGTAAAGAACTTAATTGAAAAAGCGTTAATTGATAACACATTAATACTTATCGTCGGTTGCTTATCTTGTAGCTCTTAGTTATGTGAATTACTTGACTCTTGGGGATTTATTTAGCGTTTGGGCTTTTTTTTTAGCCCTAGTACTTAGTGCTTGTTACTCAGACCCTCTTGTAGGGTGCTCATGGAGTGGCTCTTAGGATTGTACCAAGCCATTCCTAGCAGCACTTCCTTTTCTAACGCGCTGGCAATGCGGTCCTGGTACCCCACCTTCATTGTTGCACACTTGCTTAGCTCTTATCACGAAAGCGACAACTTAACTACCAGGAGGAGGTGTGTATGGGATTTAGGCCTTCTATAGCTTTGTTTTTACCCAAGGCGTTTACTTGTGCGCTTTACTTAGTTTTTACCGAGCACACTTTACTTGGGGCTAATGGCCCTGACAATGTGTTTACTTAAACACTTTAGGAAGTTCTTAAGGGGGATTTGGTTTACTGAACGTGTTAAAAAAGACGCTTTGACTTTCTAATGCCTCATTACAGAGTGCCTTTATGGTCAGCTTACTAAGAATGCTTTCCTTGAATCGAGATTCAATGCTTACTTAACTCAGAGATAATTAGAGTATATGATTCTTAATGTAGGAACACTCTTCAGACTACACACTACTGTCTTGCGAAATTACTGAATCATAGCAAGAAAGAAAATTCCATAAGCAATTATAAAGACGTGCATATGCCCTTTTAAATGTGTGTCATATACCCATCAACTTAGATATTTAACACTGAACAACATAGTACATACATAACCACGTATTTACATAACCATTACCGGCAGTATATAAGTGTCCCGAGATCAACATTACAAATAAATAATTTATCCATGCCATACAATTAAGCTATTATGAAGCACTTGTAGTCCTTTGGATAGTCAAATGTTAATCTCTGAGAATTTTAAGTTGAATCTTTTAAGGTCTTGGAATACACGTTCTTTTCTTTGGGGGGAGGGGGGGGGGGGGGGGAAGCTGTGCTGAATTTAGGATTGCGACACTCAATTCGTTAGGTCAGTTCGCTTGATATTTCAGTTGTTAAATGTTGATAGAGACATTCCTTTATTTTGTATGGTAATAATATATGATAAGTTATGATCAAAGATATTGTAACAGGGAATCTAACTGGTGTTACTCTTTCATAAGCCTTGTCGCAGCTTGATGTTGGAGAAATTGTTAGGAAAACAGTAATCCATTATAATTATATTGCTGATGATGGAGAAGTTATGTTGAAAAGATTTATTTTTGAATAAGAATTAATATAGTCCTCCCAAATATTTCAGAATTCAAATATTAGGCTTAATGTTCTTCAGCTTAAATAGCACCAAGCCACCAACAGAATAGAGGACCAGCGAGACTTACTTGTTTTTTATAACATTAAACCACGAGAGGACCAATGGCTGGTGTTATAAATTCAGAACCTAGAGTAGAATACTACTAAAGAAATTGTGCTTTTGCATTTTAAGTATACAAGTTCTTGATTCATGCATTTCTGACGCGATATACTGTTTGACAGTGGTTTGCAGGTGCCCTGCTAATTGTAACTGGTGTAGTTATACTTTCCAAGTCAATTATTGAGAAGGTTGGCACATATTGATGTTATGGATACAGCTCTTGCCTTCCCAAATTTTGTCTCCAGAGGGTAGGCACAATGGATACAGCTCCGCTATTATATATAAAAGAATAAAAGGTGAGGTTCCTCCCATGGCGGCGGAAACCATTAACCGCAAGAAGGGATCTAAAGACAGGATTCTTTATTGATTGTGTTTGGTCTTTTCTACGGAATCCTGATCGACATTTTCTCAATTAAAATAGTCTAATCATGTTTGATCATTATGTGACTAAACAAATTTATCTATTTTATATTATATTTTAAAGTAAAATATTTTTATATGAGTGACGGGGGCTGATATTTATTATTTCATTGGACTAACATTTGTCACTTCATTAATTATATTTATATTTTAATTAAAATAATCATTTTATGATTTTTATAAAATTATGAGCTTAATTATTAATAATATTTATTAAATTTTATTAATAAAATTATAAATACATTTAATATAATATCTTAAGTTGTTTTATGATCGAGTAACATTTAATAATTTTCTTAAAAAATAATTTTACTCTTTACACTAACAAAAATTCATATTTATTGAAATAAAATTTGAATTTAAATTTATATATACAAAGCTTTCTATATATAATATGATTTACTTTAATTTTACACAATTTTTTTTTTGCACTCTTTTACGTATGATTTTTTTTTTGTCTATGTTTCAATTTCATTTGTTTCTTTTTGTTAGTAGTCATATAAAAAATTGTTGATTCTGAATGGACTTTACATAGATCCAATTAATTTTATACTTTTCTTTCTTTTGTAGATATGGAAGTATGATATGAACTTGGGATTTTAGGAAAAAAATGTTTAGAGAAAGGTAACGAATTTGTCATTATATTTGCTTATTTTCTTTCATTTCCTTCATTTTTATGATTTTCATTCTCTACCATCTCTCCTTCTACTTCACGTCCCATGTTCTCCTCTTTCATATATTTTTGTAACAAAGACTCGAAAATAATTGCAAATAGATGTTATATAAGTGAGAGAAAAATGAAGGAATGATTTTTAATGACGTTGTGACTGAAGGTAACATTATATCATTTTTATGAAAATTAAATGTAAATATTTTATTATTTTAAAAAATAAAACTAAGGGACTAAATAGCCTCCTTCATTCTTCTTGCTCCGCCTCCATGGAGAATGTTGTGCAGGGAGAGAAGATCTCAAGAAAAAATATAAACAAGAAATAATAGGTTGGGATTACCTTCTGCTGATTGCAACAATAAAATTTTCTTTTTTAACTTGCATCTTGTTCTCTTCTTTCTCCATTTCTCTCATTCATCATTAATTTTTTCTCTATTGCCATGGGTTTTGCAAAGAGCAATAACGTGATTGAATCGTAGAGGATTATCACAATAATCATATTTTTTATTATTTTATTTTATTTCTTGCTAATATCTTTGTATATTTATCATTTTTCATGTTTCTCTTGCACATTGTGCTTTTGGGTGAGTTTCTGAATAGGTGACTACTATACTACTCCTGAGTAGCAATACTCAGGAGTAGCATTTTTAATTTTTTAAATTTAAATTTTAAATTTTTTTTATATTTTTTATTTTAAGAAATAAGTATAACCAATATGAAAAAAATCAAAAGATTTTTTTTAAATTTTTTTTATTTTTTGAATTTTTTTAAGTATTATGTTATAAAATTTTTTAAAGTTTTCTTTTTCTTATTTTTTATTTTTTTAAAATTTTTTTAAGATTTTTCTAACTTATCTAAATAAAAATTATAAAAAAATAAAAAATTATAAAAATAAAAAATTTAAAAATAAAAAACCTACCCCTGAATATTGCTACTAGGGATAGGTTAGAAATCCCCTTCTGAATATTCTTAATGTTTTTGATTTTTTCTGACAAATACATCGGTATTTTTTATTTGTCTGTTAATGAAGGAATTCATATTTCCCTGAAAATATATTATATTACATAGTGGGTATTATAGTTTGCTATGTAAAAATTAGATTGAAGGGTAAAAAAAACTTGCTCCTCTTATGTAAATATGACATTTGTGAAATGTAATTTTATTATTGTTTTTTCTATCATATCAAATTTCAATTGAGATTTATGGGTTATTTTTGTTTCTATGGAATGAGTACTTTGGTGAAAATGTTGTATATCATAATACTAACTGAATAATTTAGTATGATAAGGTTAAAATTTCTCATTCTTTACTATTTGAGATAAAAGATGACATATGTTAATATTTTTATATGTGGCACTCATTATTTTTGTTTCTACATAAATGTTTACATTTTGATATCATATAATTCTATCTCTATTGATTGACACATGTTTATATTTTCACATGTTCATTATTCATATTTTATATCTTTTCTTGCATTGCATCACTTCTTTAAATTGCAAATGTTTATCTCCATTATGTATTAGCATATATAACTCTAATTAAAATAACTCATACAAATAAACATATTTTAATTGGTGACCTAATTGCTCAAATATGGATCTCTTTAAGATTATAAAGTAACTTTGGTTGTCAGACTGGGAAGTTGCCTGCGCTTTTGTGACGTTCAGTTTCTTATATAATAAGTTATAATTTTTATTCTCATAAGGATTTTTTGATGCTAATTATTTGAGTCTTAATTTCATTTATAGTGAGGGAAGGAGTTTGTAAAGCTATAATCTATTAAAAAATTGCTGCCATAATGTATCTTTATTGTTACTTACTCTAATCTATTTCTACTTGCTTCCATGTTTTATTGTTTAATAATTCCTTTCAATTTTTCTTTTATATCTAAGTTTCAATATTTGGGGTTGTTGGATGAATTTGGATATAAAAAAAAATTAGCTATGTAATTTGGGTGTCAGAATGATCTCCTTTATTGAGATTATAATATAGTTTAATTTATATTTTTGTAAAAGTAATCTTACAATCTTTAATTTATTTTTAATGTAAATTATAATATATAATTTTTATTATGTGTTTATATAATTATTTTTAGAAATGACTAACATAATTGTATTTGTTTCAAAAATATATCTTTATTTAATAAAAAATAAATTTATTATCTTAACTTTAATTATCAAAGGTACTAAGTAAAGTAGATTTAAAAATTTTAATTTGTAATAGAGATAATAATATATATAATATTATAAATAATATTATTTATAAGGAGATTTATCATAAATTAAATTATTATATTTTATTAATTTTTATTATTAATTGACACAGTTGTGCATTACACTAGTTTTTTACTATACATATAAAGACGTATATTATGGGAATAGTTGTTTATTATAAGAAGTAAGAGAAATAATTGATAATTATTAGATAAAAAATGAATAATTAAGATAATTTATTAAAAATTACATGAGTGACACATATATTTTTAATAAATAGTCACATAAATAATATATAATTTTTAATAAATAATCTCAATCATTTATTTTTAATATAATAATAATTAAATATTCTTTTCATCTTACATAATAAATCCCTTTTTTAACATACAGTAAATCAGTAATGGTAGATGGATTCCAACATGTGTGTGGACTGTGGACTGGTTGCTTTAACTTTAGCTTCAAAAGGAAAACGTGGATTTAGTTAGGCCTCGTTGGAATTACATTAAAGAAAGAGATTTTGAATTTTTTTTTAAGCAAAATGAAAAAATGAAATGTTCATATCTACTTTTTCTTAAAGGAGAAATAGAAATAAAATAAAAAATTATGGTTAAAGTAGAATTTTTATTTTGTAACTTCTCTTTTTAAGAGAAGTATATTCACTTTTTCTCGATTATTTTATCCCTTTATTTATTATAGTTATATTTTTTTATTATAATATTATATTTAAATTTTATTATAATTATAAAATTTAAAATTAATTAAATATTTTTTTAATATAGTTATATTATTTTTTTCTTATTTTTTATTATGATTATTTTTACATAATTATTATTTTATTTTAAAGATTATTATTTTTAATCATGTATATATTTATTTTATTATTTTAAAATTAAATATATAATTTTTATCCATTAAAAATTATTAATTTTAAATTTCTTGTGCATACATTTTTTAATAATTTTATTAACCAAAAGTCATTTATAATTTTACAGTCGAACGCATTTTTTGATTCAAAAGTCATTCTCATTTATTACATCTAAACACAAAACAACTTCTCATTCTACTAAAATACATTCTTTTTTAAGAATTAACTTCTCATTCTATAAAAGTCATTCTTTAATTTGTTTGAATATTTTTTATTATTATATCCATGTCATAATTTGTGTCTTATTAATAAATTAAAAAATTAAAGTAATAAATTTTGTTCCATCACCTTTTAGGTCTTATTTAGTACGCATTATAAAATAAAAATTTGATTGTATATTATAAATAATAATAGATAATATTATATAAGCTATACATATATAAGTTGTTATCTTATTTTTGTTATAATAACATATAATATATAAGATTATATAATATAATAATGGTGGGGCGGTAATGATGATAGTGATAATGATGGTAGATGCGGCGATGACAGTGATGACAGCACTAACATGATACAATGTTATGCGGTAATCACTGTATAGTATTATCTCACTTGTCTCCATATTTTTTTTTATATAGTGATAACTATATAAAAAGTTATAATTATATAAATTAATATAATTTTTTATACATGTTAAATATTATATAAGAATAAATTATATTAATTTATATTATTAAATATTTTTTTATACACTTTAGTCTTTACTACTCCTGATTTACTCTCTGGTTCATCCGAATGCATGCCATTCATCATCAAATGACTCGATATGAGGGAGGAGATTTTATTGGAGAGTGAAAGAAATGATATGCTATTTCGGAATAATCATATTTTTATAATAGTTTTTTTATTTTTTTATAATTATTTTAAGAAATAATTTAAAATAATCTAAATTTTTTTAAAATAAATTAAAAATTAAAAATATTTTAGATTCTTTTCAAATAAAAATGAAAGGAAACAAAGAAAACAAGAAAGAATGGCCAATGGCCATAGGTGGGAAAGGCCGAAAGAAATTTGTGCACCACGAGTCTTGAGGCGCGATCCTATTGGATGAGTCAAAGTGGAAACGAAGACTTGTCTTTGCTTGCCTCGTAACTCCTGTGCTTGAAACGAAACACAGACAAAAACAGGTAAAAGTAAAACTCCCCCCAAAGAAAAAGTGGAAGAAAATTGTGTTGCCTTTCGCTCAGCCGTTCCTTTCTTCCTCGGGAATTAGGGTTTTCAATCTTCCTCTTCTTCTCGTAAGCTCCAATTCCCTTTTTCTCTTCTATTCAGTATTTGTTTGCCTTTGATTATCCCTGTCTCTCTGACTCTACCTACTACAATCGAGCTTTGAATTTTTGGTTCTTTTGTTTTGACTTATTTTTCAGCTTTATTTCTGACCTCTGAGCAACTTCAACTGTGTTCTTAGTTGTGATTTTCATTTTTAAAAAATATTTTTACTACCTGGTGGATTTTTTATTAGATTCTCTTCTGCTGTGCAAACTGCGACAACTATTTCTTCAGGAATATTATATAGTATGATTTATTTGTTTCTGATTTCAGCATTTAGTTCACATACAAGGATTTACAATTTTCCAGTTTTCTATTGATTAAAAATTTGGATCTACTTTATCTCTGAAACTGACTTGAAAACCGAAGGCTTGACCTGTACATGAGATTTCAAACCTTGATTTTGATTGTCGTCAAAATATCGGAAATGATTATCAATTAAATAGGCTGACGAGGCCACAAAAGGAAAGAGGTCGTAAGATTTGGGCAAGAGACGAGCTGCTTTCTCCACTTAGCTATTGATATTCAATTATCTGTCAGGTCTTGGTCCAAGCTTCTGTTGCTCATCAAATGTCCCTTAGCAGCTTTGCATTTTTTTCTCCCTTTTTCCGGCCGTCTCCCTCTTTTTTGTTTTTTGTTTTTTTAAGATCGACTTTATCTTGTCCATTCTTTTTTCTAATTTCCAAAACTACTGCTTTTCAGGTTGTTTCCTATGGTGGTTCACACAATCTGGCATTCTCTATTATTTCATTTGTCACATAGCCTTAAATTATTATTGAAATAGTTTTTGGATTGCGTTGTTGCCTGATTCATATGAGGTGAAGGAGGGTTGTGATGTCTCCAATACAATGTTCATCTTACATTTGTTAGTTCAACTCTTCACATGCCAATATCGCAAACCTAAAGTCAACTGTCATTGACTAATACTTAAAGTTGAACAATCACTAACCTTGACGATATATGACCATAAGCTACAGAACAATGCATTTGAAACACTCTTTCCTGTCAAGAGTTGAAGTATATAAACGGAGGTCACCCTCATGTACTATGTAGTTGGAAGTGCCACCTGTTCTGTCATATTGTTGTTTCTTCTTCTTTAGTTCTGCATTATTTATTCAGGATTTTTGTGTTAAACACCTGAGAATCAAAATAAGAGTCCCCTTCTTCACCATAAATAAATAAATAAATAATAAAGATCCCCTCAATTTCTTATTTCTAACGAAACATTCCTTCTTTTGTTGAGTGTCAAGTATTTTGTATAGAGAAAATATGACCTCTATTGCTTATTTTGTAAGTTACACTCCATTCTTTGATGCTATGGAAATGTTGCCTAGCAACCTCTGTACTCTTTCTGCCTATTCAATTCTACCCCCGCCCCTCCCTCCAAACAGTGTGGGTGTTTCCCCACAGACTGAATAGTGTTTACTTCCTTGCTAATTTTTAGCTCACAGATACCCATTGGGTCATTATATGTGAGTCTTATATATAGCCAGTGTTGTTTTCAAGTTGGACTCCTTGTGCTTCATTTTTTACTTACGTAAGTCATATCTTATGTAGGGAAATTTTCAATTGAGAGTAGGTTCTTCTGCTGGATTGATTATCCCTATGTGCAATCATGGTAAGTATTTTAATATTTCCAGCATCCAGTTTTGTTAGAGTTGTTGATAGAGGAATTATCTCCTGCTCAACCCTCGATGCCCTTAGAAAAAGGGATGAGTAAAATGATGCCCTATTTATATCAATATAGGATATGATTTTGTTTTTTAATATGCAGGACTTATAACAAGTTTTTATGATTTGATTAACCTAGTTCTATAATGGCTGAGGAGGCCTAAAATTAGTATTTAGCTTTTATTGCCATTCGTGGATTTCTGATGGATGATGCTGGGCATCGTGAAAATGGGAGGCACAAAGCTGATCAATATAAATCAGCTCAGGGACAGGTATGTAGAAAAACATATCTGCTTATTGATAAACTAAATCCAATTTGAGTTCACATACCAAGTGCAGCATATGTTCCCTCCTGAAAAAGGTGCTATGTCTGATGATATTGGTCTCAATATTGTTATTACAGTGGTTGATGCAACATCAGCCTTCCATGAAGCAGATTATGGGAATTATGGCTGAAAGAGATGCAGCCATTCAAGAAAGAAATCTGGCCCTTTCTGAGAAGAAGGCAGCACTTGCGGATCGTGACATGGCATTCCTGCAGCGAGATGCTGCAATTGCAGAACGAAATAATGCAATAATGGAACGAGATAATGCTATTGCAACGCTTCAGTATCGAGAAAACTCCATAACCACTGGCACTTCTTCATGTCCTCCAGGATGCCAGATCTCCCGGGCAGTCAAGCACATGCATCATCCTCAGCGACAGGTGCATCATCCTCAGCAACAGGTACATCATTTACCTCATGTGGGTGATGCTTCTTACAGTGCACAGGAAATGCACACAAGTGATGCTCTCCCAGCAGCTCCCATTCCTTCTGAGGCTGGGAAGGCACGGCGGGCCAAACGACCAAAGGAGGGTAAGTCAGTTTCACCTAATAAGAAGACCTCAAAATCTGCCAGGAAGGTCAAGAAGGACAATGAAGACTTAAATAAGATGATGTTTGGCAAGGCACATGAGTGGAAGAGTGGTCAGGAATTGGCTAATGGAGGTGATGATCTTAACAAGCAGTTAGGGGTGTCAAAGGCTGATTGGAAAGGTCAGGACCTGGGGTTGAACCAAGTAGCATATGATGAGTCAACCATGCCAGCACCAGTATGCTCTTGTACTGGTGACCTGAGGCAGTGCTACAAATGGGGGAATGGGGGTTGGCAGTCTGCTTGTTGCACGACCACCCTATCAATGTACCCACTTCCAACAGTGCCCAACAAGAGGCATGCCAGGGTAGGTGGTCGAAAGATGAGTGGAAGTGCTTTCAATAAGCTGCTCAGCCGACTTGCAGCAGAAGGCCTTGATCTGTCAAACCCAGTTGACCTCAAGGACCATTGGGCCAAACATGGTACGAATCGCTATATCACAATCAAGTAGATTGTGAGGAATTTTGCATCTGGAGAAGCAATGCATAAATAGGAAACAGCTTGTAGTGAACAACTATGGATTCTCAAGTGGAATAATGTAATTGTAAAGGTCATCTGGGAAAGTTAATGATTAGGGTGTGCCCATTAGTATATTTAGGATGCATAGTCCTGCAGAATATTGGTTATATAATGATTGAAGAACGAATGATATAATATTCCTTGTCACTTATACAGCTATAACGCAATTAATCTGCCGAAATGATGGTCTGGTGGCGCCAATAGATTGTTATATGGAGTCTAGGTCAGTGCATCTTAGTCTGTAAGCCCGAATAACTGTAAAGAACCATGCCCTTGGTCCTCTGGGAACCCTGTGAACTTAACTATCATATTATTATGTAGAATTGATTATGTGAGTAAATTTTTCTTCCAGCAAGTTAATTATATTTCTGTTAATGGCTCCCTCAAAATTTTGAAGACGTTTGCATCACGAGGTGACAAGTGTATTTTGACCTGTTTTATGACTGTGAGGAGGGCTTGTCAATATTGTTTGACAATAATATTTATATATTATTTTTAATTATTAATATATTATAAAATAATAATAATAATAGATGATTGTAGATGATAAATAATAAAATAATATATCTAAAAAAAATATAAAAAAAATAACGAATAAATATCATTATTTTTTTTTCATGTATATGCAAGTTTAGCGTGAAGGAAAAAATTGGATTTGGTTCCTTGCAGTTATCGTTTTTATTGACATTTAAAATAATAGCAAATACTAATAATAAAATCAATTCCTTTCAGTTATTGTAAATAGTCATCACTTGATTTTTTTTTTTTTAAGAAAGTTATTTCCATTCAGCTATTATATTAAAGATATTGTGTTATAAAATAATGTTTTATGATATTTTTTTCTTTTAATATTTTAAAATATAAAAAGTAAAAAAAAATTGAAAGAAAAGCTAATAATTAGGCCGATAGGAAGGAAGAAAAAACTTTTATGAAATTAAATTTTAAAGAATCTTTTGAAATATATGAGAATTTTGTTTTTTGTTTTTTCTGAACTGAAAAGGCACTGCCCTTGCAGCGAGTTTTTTGGCCATTCTCTTACCTTGTGACGAAATTGATGTTTAATGCGAGATTAGGACTATACTTCATGTTCATTTCTTTCCATAGCTTTAGCTTCTTTGATATCAACCTCCAATATAAGCATTTAATTTTGACCTAAATCTCCATATGACTATCGAATTACACTCTTCATATAAAAAAGCCTAAGTCTAGAACATTATTCTCTGAAATCACCAGTTCACCACCAATCTTTCCTTAAAATAGTTGGTATATATGATAAATCATTTCAATTTATATATTAAATTAGTAAAAATTATCAACGGATTTGATATACTTAATAACTTATTACATTAAAAGTTCACTGTCTAATTTTTTTTTTTTTATAAAAATAACTACATTTTTCTATGAGTTGAGCTGAATAAGAAAAACCATTTCAAATTACAAATTTAGATGAATAATATTATATATATATATATATATATATATATTTTATATTTCTCCTACACCACGTCAAAACTTAGTTGTGGATGGCATATTGGCTTAGCAGAAGTTGCAGATACAAACATTTTATGAAATTTTGTGAGAAGAGATTTTTGAAAGAAAAAAAAAACATTACTCATATTTTAAATTCATTTAAAATATTTTATTTGATTTAGAGTTATTTTAAAATTAATTGAATGTTATCTTTAACATTAATTATATTATTAATACTAATAAAAAATAATGACTCGACATCTACTGTAAACTAATAGATATCATTTTGAGATCAAATTATTGAAAATCTATTAATAAATACATATTAAAATATGACATTTATTTTTAACTAAATTACAAATACACAAAATTTGACATTGACATAATGTAAGTATTATAAAAAAAAATATATTCAAAATTAAACAGGCACTAAATTTGTTACATGAAACACTCAAAGATATAATGAAAAGTTACTAAATAATTATCTATTATTTTTTAAATTTAAATAATATATAAAAAATTTCAAAATAAATTAATTCTCTTAAAATCTTAAGTAATATATAATTAATGAAAACAATAATCTTTTTAAAATAAGGTCGACAATGACACGAGGTGCGAAAGAATTCTTGATCTTACTCCACTCCTCCTGGTCTCCGTTTGCCCGTAGGCCGTAGCTTCTATGGGAAATTGACTTTCTTAATTAAACACGTACTAAAGATCTCCCTTATATATTTTTAGTTTTATATCTTTGAATATATAATATGTAAAAAATGTTATGTATTATAATAATAAAAAGAGTAAAATGTTATTTATTTTTTTAAAAAAATTAATATTATAAATTAAAATAATAAAATTACTTTATTTAAATTACTCATTCATTCATCAATATCAATTTTATTCTCAGGATCATGAACCGTGAACAATTTCAAGTGATGATATTTTTAAGATAATATGATTTTTAAAACAAAATAAAAGAATCTTTTTAAAGTAATGATATTCTTAAACTAAAAAAAATAAATTTTTTTTAGGTAAATATATTTTTAAATTTTTTTAAATAATTCTTTTCTTAAAACAAAAAAATTTAAGTCATAATATTTTTAAAGTAAAATTTTTAAGTAATATTATTTTAAAAAAGTAATTTTTTCAAAGTAATAATATTAACAAAAAAAAAAGAATGTTCATATTTTTAATAAAAATAATTTTTTTTCAAGTTATAATATTTTTAAAATACAAAAAAAATATTTTTCAAGTAATAATAATTTTAAAATATTAAAAAAAGAATTAAAATAAAAAATATTTTAATTATATTATAAAAGTTAATAATATTTTAATCATATTATATAAAAAAATTATTTAAAATATAACTATTAACTTTAACATTAATTAAAAAATTAAATTAAACTATAATTTATTTTTAATTTATAAAAAAAATTATAAAATTATAAAATAAAAAAATATGGTGTAATTAAGGTGGGGAGAGTATTAAATTACTAGTACATTGCACTCTAATATAATAAAAACAGAATCCTTCTGTATGGCCATCATAAGGAGTTTGGGAAAATTTGTTTTGTTTTTCGTCGTGGGAATTGATAGAATTGGAAATAGTAAATACAATAATATTAGATAGAATCTTTACCTTCTGAGAGGGCGTAGATAAAGGAATGTATAACCGCGTCCCTATGAAGTTGACACGTGAAGACGAACTATTTAAACAAGAATTACGCTAAGGCATTGGTCAATCGTCGTCGCATTCTCACACCTCAGCGCCATTTCTCAAGTGACTCAAACAGCTCTGTTGTTGCTACCACCACCGCCGGATTTGCCTCCCTCCTTCATCGTCCTCCTGTATTTTGGCCGTGACGACATAGGGCTTCATTATCATGACCAGGTAGAGAAGCTAAGCTACCCTCTTTGGTACTAGATTTGACTCTTTCAATTACTAGCAAATTATTGAGTTGTTGTTGTTGCATGTGATTATAAACCTAGTAAGTCAATGGAAGCTATTGATCAAGCTAGTACTGGTACTGGAACACAACGAACTGCTTCTGCATTTGCTCACTACTCAGGAGTAGCCCCGAGACCACCAAATCGATCGAATGCTCCCAATTTCAATGCCTCTCAAATGGGTGCTTCTCCGCTTCTGTTACAGCAAAACATGAGTCCTGAGAACCTCAAACATGGTATACCTCCATCCCACCCCAATATACCACCTTCAGCTCCTTATCCCCAAATTGTGGACTCCCAATCGGCATCCCAGCAATTACGTTCTCCGAATTTGGGACCGCGGTCTTCCCATTCTAGGTCTTTGTCTCAGCCGTCCTTTTTTTCGCTGGATTGCTTGCCCCCATTTAGTCCTTCCCCTTATCGTGAGCCCTCGGTGACCCCTCTTCCTGACTCCATTACCACAAATGTATCTATGGAAGAAAGTGGGGTTAACTCTCACCCCCCTTCCATATATGTGCCCGTCAATAGGGACCATGCCTTTCAGGCTGGTGATTGTCTTCTTCCTCGTAAAGGACACAGGCGCTCTAGCAGTGATACACCATTAGGAATCTCTGGCTTTATTCAATCTTCTCCTCAATTGGTTCCCCCTGCGACTTGGATGGATCTGGACAATTCAGTTTCTAGAGGAGAAAGCTTAGGTTTTGAGAAGCCAATTCGATTGGTGAAAAAGGAGGCAAAGAAGGATGAGGACCATGTTGATTGCTACAATACAAAACTTTTGAATGAGAGGAAAGAGGATGTCATGGATGATTTAATTAGCGTGTATATGAATTTGGAGGACATTGATAATCTGAACTTATCTGGTGTGGAAGATTCGAAGACAGTTGAAAGCAGTGATAATGAAATTGAGAGTCATGTAGTTGGAAAAACAACCACTACACAGGGGCCAACTTCAAGCTGCATGGAAGAAAGGAGGGAAGGAGTCAAGAGGAGTTGTCATGAAGACATTGAACCAGGTGCCCGACATAGAAGAAGTTTATCTTTGGATAGTTCTATAGGAACTTTGCATATCGAAGATGAATCACCAAAGCTTCCTCCTTTGGGGCACCAAGTTGGTCAACGCTCTCCTAGTTCAATGGATGGTCAAATGTCAGAAATCAACGTGGAGTTCGGAAATGGTGAATTCAATGAAGTGGAGATAAAAAAAATAATGGAAAGTGGGAAACTTGCCGAGATTGCGTCGTCAGATCCCAGGCGCGCAAAAAGGTATTACATTTCTTCTTCTATTCTCCTCTCTATTTCTATCTTTTTCTTTAAAAAACAAATTTAAAACTATAAAAATTCATTGTGTCCCTTATATTTTTGTCCAGGATATTGGCTAATCGTCAATCAGCTGCTCGGTCAAAGGAGCGTAAGATGCGGTATATTGCTGAATTAGAGCACAAGGTGCAAACTCTTCAGACAGAGACAACCACAATGTCTACACAATTTACCAAATTACAGGTGGATGTCTTCTGTAATGGCTTATATCCTCTTTTCTTAATTAACTTTATCAACTATATCTTAATTTTATAAATTAAGCTATCATGAATCATGCATACATTCTGTATTTTTATGCTTGTCTCCAGAGGGATAATTCAGGGTTAAAAAGTGAGAACAAGGAGTTGAAATTCAGGCTGCAAGCCATGGAACAACAGTCCCAACTGAAAGATGGTTTGTATATACATTTTCTTTGTCCTTTTTGTATTAGTCAGCTGAAACTTACTTCAACTTATTGCAATATGCAAATTCGCCATTTAAATTGGATATTTTGTGTGACTTCCCAATGAAATAACTTTATATATATGATGATGTACAATGATCATCTCTTTTTGTAAATTGGTTGCATGTTTAGTAATAATATTCACTCTATGCCATTTAAGATGGTGTAAAGATAGCACTACATACTTTTTCTAGTTTCTTATTAATTTTCAACTAAGTTTGTGCAATAGTGATTGTTAACAAAACATGAGTGATTTTTATACTATATAAGTTTTGGATTCCAAGAACATTTTGCACTAATACTATGATCTTTTTAGTGTTCTTGTTTCTAAAAGTCCCTTCAAAACTGCATATCAAGATTGCTGGAATGTGATCTTTTTAAAGTTTAATGGGTCACATTAGCTGTCCTTAAGAGAAAATAAAAAAAGCTTGTAGTGAAGGTTCAAATGTTCCTTTGGTTGTACGAGTAAAAAATGCTACAGTTTCCGTATTTTGATTATGAAATTAATGGAAAAAGGTCAAAAATCAAAATGACCATCATTATTACCATATTTGCTAAATGGATTCCTCTCTATTTCGATGTAATATGGTAAAAATGCTCTCTAATTTTTAAAATATAAAAAGAAATGAATCTGTTACTGGAGACGTTGGGTATTAGATCTTGAGAAGATGAGTTTAGAGGCTTCTTAATTATAACTCTCTCTAGTCACTGAATACCATTAGAGGGGCTCATGAAACTATTGTTGCTTCCACGCCATTCTCAGTTGTGTCTGCATTACTGGGTTCAACTATTATCTCTTGTAAGAACTGTTATCCAACATATTATGGAACCGTTGATGGTAAACCATTACTTTGGCATATCTTCTTGTTTTCTCTTTAGTTGTTATTACCAGCACGATCAAGATATTGTTGTGTAATCATATGCATAGTGAACTTTTATCTCCCCAAAACAGTGCAACATGTTTTTATCAACTTGACTTTGTGATGAACATGATGCCTTCACCTGTCGATCTGTTGATCTATTCACTTTTGTTTGTCTCTTGAACTCCAGGAACACAAGTAGATGTGCCATGGGTGGTATAGTATATTGATTTCTATTTTGATGACTAAGACATTAATGAAAGCAATGCCTGCAACAGTTCATTTCATTATTATTTTTGGATTTTCTCTTCAGGTTCAGGGTCGTTTGCTTTTATGTATTTAAATCTAACAGAATATTAAGAGTGTCTCATGAAGTATGGTAGGGTTACATTTCAGTAACTGTACATTCATTTATGCCCTTATTTGAGCAGCTCTGAATGAGACCTTAACCTCAGAAGTCCAGCGTTTAAGGCTCACTGTCACGGAACTTGGTGGAGAGTCCATTCACTCGAGTTGCGTAGCTCGGCAGCTTGCTATTAACCAGCAAAGGTTCCATTTACAACATCAGCAGCCTAGCCAGCTTAAACAATCACAATTGCAAAATCACCATCCTCAGAAAGAGACACAGACTCAGTCACACCAGATTCAACGTAACGAATTGCATCTCCAGCCGCAGAATGACAAAGCTACTGCCTACTAAATATGCACCAAACCTTATATAAGCAAATAGATAGTTGGCTGCTCTCGATTCAAACTACAGTTAGCTTTTTTGTAAATGGGGCTGATGGGGTGTAAGCAATCGTATATAAGCACTAAACTAGCATTAGTTTGCTTATATTTTTTATTAGTCTATTGTTCGTGGCTATTTAATTTATTAATTTGCGTGTTTCTATATATATATATACTTGGAATATTTTTTTCATGGTAGTAGCATGTCATGATTACAATTACCCTTTCCTACGTTGAGAGGGCTATGTTTTATGGCAAAATCTGATGAGAACAATTTATGTTATTTATTGGCTAGTGTTAAATTTTTCTGTATTCCAATATTTCAGAATATATATGTGTGTGTGTATATATATATATATTTCATATTTGAACATGCAACACTCAAATTTGTTGACAATTCTTGTATCACTCAAATGAAAATTTATTGGTTGATTTCATATCTTACTTAATGTATTATCTACACGAGGGTCATGAGCAAATTGGAGGATGCTTACTGAAGCAGCCGGTTTTGGCTTGGCTTTCAATGGTGCTTTGTTTTTATGCATAATTTTGTTTACTTAGTTCCATTAAAAGGAAAAAAAGAAGAAGATAAGAAACAAAAGACAGGGAGCTAGTCCTTCTCCAGATCGTAGCAACAATAGCAGGATATGCATTTAAGAAGGAAATAGCCCGTGACCAAGAACAAACAACCGCCCATGCAACCAAGTGACAGGCTGAACAGTTAATTTTTGTTGTTACAAGTGACAACGACCAGCATTTCAAAAATGCTTTCAGCAATATGATCGATGGGCATAATTCATGGAAGAAGAAAGAGGCAATCAAATATCATGCAAGACTAATTATGCGATATTTGCAGAGCTTCTGTCCAACGAACTATCTGATTTCCAACATGTGTACTGTTTGAGGCAACAAGTGTATGGTAGAAGTCTTGGACTTGAGATGGGGGAATCCTCCCAATAGCTCGTTTCAGTTCTTGTTGCTGATCTGCTAGGGATACCTTTTATATTAAAAGTTCAGCTACAAGATGTGCTGCCTAATTAGTAATTACATTATCTCTGCCTATGTATTAAGATTTTTTATGTTAGGAAAGAACATGATACCATTATGTTATAGAAGAAATAGATATAATATACATGTGTTTGAGATCTACTAATTAAATAGTAGGTCTAATGTATTATATTTATCTCTCTCATAACCTCTTGATATGAAAAAATTCTGATCCGTTTATCAATGTCTTGAGGGCCAGAGCTTCTGCGACTATTGGAGGGTGGAGATTGAGTTTCCATCTGTTACCACCCTGAAAATATTCTCTATTGTTGGCTTTTGTTTCTTAATCCACGTTGAAAGCTGCGTCCGCTTTGATTCTGTAATGTCCATATTCTCTTCTTGTGGTTGCCAATTCTGAGAGTAAGGGAGGGTCTTCGATATGATTTTGCTCATTTTGTGGTCTAAATTGGGTTATTTGCTCTTAATGTGGCAATCCTGGGATGAGCTCATCACGAGTTGATTACGGAAATGTCGTCTTTTTATGTTATTATAAGTTATCTTTTTTACAATAGTATTTCAAGAATCGTATGAATCATGAATCTTGCATTAATTTTTTTTAATAAAATTTTCAATTTTTATTTTATTTATTTATAAAATTTAAAGTTAATTAAGTCACCTCTCTTAAAGTTTTAGGAAAAGTGGAAAACACTTACACCCATTCTAATTTCAGTTTATACTAAAATATTTTTTAAAGTTTATGAAACCTATACTCATATTTGTTGTAATTTTAAAAATTTTATATTGATCTCACTTAATATAAATTTAAAAAAAATATTTTTTACCTTTTTTATAATTTATGGTGCATTAAATTAGGTAAGTTTTTAGGAGAAAAAATATATTTAGTGTATACTTTGTTATTAATTTTATTAATATAATAGAGATTTTTGTATAAACTGAAATTAGAGAGAGCATGAATGTATGCTTCAAAATTTTTAGAAGAGATGAATGTAATTTATTTTAAAATTTAATTATTCAAAATATAAAGGAAAGAAATTAAGTACATGTTTCACCACACTGATTTGAAACAGAATCTAAAATTAAAATTAAACATTCAGTACAAATAATAAGCATAAATAGTAAATACCAATGGAATAAATTTACTGACCACTAAATGCAGGCAATGCCATTTTCTGACTTTTTCTTAAAATAAATATCCTTATCGTACATATTAAAAAAAATACACTATTTTTTTCTTGTCGTGGATGCTCTATTTTGATGAATATATATATTTTAAAATTAGTTAACAGTGAAGAATCCTAATGCATGGTCTCGAAATTATTTGAAGTTAATCGAAACTAACGTTGTCAAAACGTTTTTCCTTCGCCCTTAACCTCGGTCGGCTTCAGCCGTCGTTCATCTAAAAATGCAAAGGAAATAAAAAAGTTCAGACCCGATGATATGAAGGGCCAAGTGCCAACGCCCTTGCTATCAATTTTTCGATACCAATTTTATATGGATAAGTTAATGAGTGATGAAAGAAAATTTCACTTTTAATAACTTACCGCTTCTTTCTCTAATGGATAAGGAAAGGATACAACCGGCCAACACAGGCGGACAACAACACCCGAGCTCCTCCAAAATCGAAAAAGAAAATCAAAATCCGATTTTTTTTTTTAATTCTAAACAGAAACAAAGGAAATCCTTAATTTTTCATTTTAAATCCACAGATTGGTTTTATTTTCTCGTTTACTCTTTATTCTCCAAAATTTGCTTCTGTTGTATTAAATAATCAAAGTTCCAACTTTCTGCTCTCGAAAACCCAAACAATCTTTATCCCTTTCCCTTTCTGTACTTCTGAAATCGAATTAGGGTTTCGTTTTCATCTCCCATTTCCTTCACCCTCTGTAGAAACCCCGGTTCTCCTTCTCCCTCTGATCTTTATCTAGTAGCCGTTATACTCCATTTCCCGCCATTTTTCGATAAGTTACCGCTGTTGATTTGTGAGATTTTGAATACTGGCCGTTTGATCTGGCATTCTCGTACAGTCATACTTATCTTTTCTTCTCTCTCTCTCTTTTACATCAAATTTTTTTACCGTTCTTTTGCCGGAGTTAACGGAAAATGTCTGCGGTCGAAGCGAAGAAGAAGGCTGAGGAAGAGAAGGAGGTGGTGAAAGGGGGGGAGTTATTGTTCTGCGGTGGTACGTGTTGGGATATTATTGGTCGTCGCAAAGGCTCCGTCGAAGGTAACATGGTCTCTCCAACTCGGCTTCGCCCTCTCGTCGGGGTTGATATTCGATTCGTTGCCTCTGGTTGTGGTAAGTTTTCAGGTCCATTAGATGGGGAATACGTCGAAGTTTTTCAAGCTCGTTTATTTCTTTACTTATTTTTACGTAGATTAGCTTGGCTAGTGGTCTCTATAAGAGTATATTAGCTGGTTCTGATTGAGCTCCTTTTTAATTATTATGTTCATTTTTCATTTACCCTGCTGTCAATGTAGCATCTTGTCATTGCGTGGCATTGGATGTCCAAGGGCGTTGCTATACATGGGGACGCAACGAGGCATGATGATATATGCCTATGAAGTCAATCAATTACCTGCATTTTTTATTACCTATACTGCTCTACTAACTCATGAGATTTGGTGCACAGAAGGGGCAACTAGGTCATGGAGATACCATTCAGCGTGATAGGCCAACTGTGGTGTCTGAACTTTCCAAGTGAGTTGATGATTTTGTTGCTGCAGTTGTTCGCTTTACTGCTCTGTCCTTTTGTCTCTTTTCTTCTCTGTCCTTTTTCAAGTACTGAGTTTGTTAGTTGTCATATCCATTGCCAATTTAGAAGTTTCTTTTTGTATTTTCCTGTGTAAGATTTTCTGTTGTTATTCTTGCAGTCTTAGACTTAATTGATTTTTGTGTTGAAGATACAAAATTGTCATAGCTGGAGCAGGGAGAAGCCACACGGTGATTGTCACTGAGGATGGACATTCTCTTGCCTTTGGTTGGAATAAGCATGGACAGCTAGGTTCAGGTTCTGTAAAAAATGGTATGTACAGTACTTAAGAGTGTTCTATGAAATTCTTTGATGTCTGATCATGCAAATTTGATGACTATTTCTTGGATGGTTAGTGTGACCCATGCCTTTTCTAGTCTTTTCTAGTTAGAGTGTGCTTTGTACAAGGCATGTGCAGGGACAGTAACATTGCATACTTCCTAATCATGTTTATGATAATTAGAACCCTTAGTTTATCTGATTGTATCTTGATGATTTAATTATCAATTTGACGGAACCCGGTTACAAAGGTGTGAGTGAGAAAGAAGGGGAAGAGGGCTAGGCAGTTATCAGAGGGAGAAGGACAGTGAGCAGAGAGAGGCGTACGGCAGTTAATAAGGAGAGAAGGGCAGTTGGCAGTGAGTGATGGGTGGCAGTTGAAAGAGAGGGAATTGGGGGCAGTTACCAGCAGTGACAGGGAGAATAAAGGCAGAGGAGGAAGCAGAGACAGGCAGGCATAAAATTAGAACTTGGGAATTCAGTGAGGGAGACCCCTAACTTCTCGAATTGCTAGGATTGGGAGTAACCAGCCACTTGAAGTGCTAAGTTTGTGTACTATGTGCTCACTATAGTGTTTCTATTTTACTTTTGTTATTCTGTGTTGTTGAAGGTCAGTGTTGAATTGCTGTCTTTTTATCAGACTTGGTTGTAATTCGGTTACTGTTGTACTAAATATAAAAGAATTTTCAGGGTTTCCATCTGTTTTCATTGGGTTTTCAACACAATTTCATTAGGCTTCATGAAATTATGTGCCTTTCCATGATTTTTTTAATCTTTTATGAGGGGTCTTTCCTTTGAACTAAAGTTGCCTTGGCTGCAGAGTATTGACTCACTTTTGTCTGAATCGTAAGCAATTCAGAGGTCATGCTAAAACTCTGGGTAATTAAAAGGGGTAGGATGAGCTCACTATTAGCTATTGGATCAATCATAAATACCCTTGTTTAGAATTTAAAACACCATACATCTTTGGTTAATTCACTGGCAGTGGTGAGCTCTTCTTGTTCTCATATTAGATCAGTGCTCCCGTGATAGAATTCCAGTCCGTGCATTTGTGTGTGACATATTATGGTTGCCGCTACCCTATTGTGATGCTGGTGATTATAGTTATTACAACTTATTGCTGTTGTTTGATATTGGTTATAAGTTACATTGCATAGTGATAATTATATTCATTGATTTCCCTCTTTTTCCTCCTAGTTCATGACCTTTCTTTATCTCTATGAATATCCAGGATTACACTATGCCATGAGGAATGACTTACTTACTCACTTCGTTTTTAGCAGAAATTGAGTCATCTCCTGTTTGCTCTCTTGTCTCTGAAGTCAAAAATACTGCTTGTGGTGGTGACTTCACTGTGTGGTTATCTTCCGTTGAGGGAGCTTCTATACTGTATGGTTTGTGAATAAAAATTGCTTTCATTTTTCTTGATTATCCATCTGCTTTGGAAGACTTTTCTGTTCTTGCTTAGACAAGTTTGTGAGTTTTAAACATTTCGTCCTTTTGTTCTGTTTTCCAGGACTGCAGGGCTTCCACAGTATGGACAGCTTGGGCATGGAACAGATAATGAGGTATCTGGAAGTTGTTTTATGGTCTTTGGCGTCCACAATGTATGAATGCCATATCATTAAATCTAATCAAGAATTTTCTGAATATAATAATTTAAACCCATATCAGGGGGTGGAGTGCTGTACCTAAGTGATTATATGTATGATCCATTCTATTCAGATATAGATGCCAATTGACCACATGCCTTGCGCTCTGGGTCCATTATTTTCCATTTAGCTTACAGTGGTTGTCAGGGTTGTGCATCACTTATCTAGTGACTACAATGATTGAGTTTTGACTTTTGTGTTCCTCACTTCGTCTTTCCTGTTCTTCATTTTGCAATTGGCTTAAGTATTGTTTTCACTTAGTTTGAAGTATTGGCATCTTTTCTTAAGCTTCATGGAATCAAATCAATAACTTATGCTAGTCTTTTTTTTCTTTTTTTAAATATCTTTGTGTGAAAATACTATGCAAGTGTTTAGATAATATTATTGGCTTGAATTTGTAGGCTTATAGCAGACTGCAGACTAGTTAATTTAACTTTACACTGGTTGCCAGGATTGCACTGCAATTATGTGCTGATTGTGATTGTTAAATTTTAAGATTTCATTTCCTTATTCGGTACATATAGTCTTTTATGGTTACCCTTGCTGATAACATGCTTACCCTAATTGCTTTTTCTTTTACCAGTTACATATCATTGATGTAGTGGAGCGATAAACTCTAGAGGATAAATAAAAAAAAAGAAAATAGTTACAAATATTTATTTGACCCTGTCCGAATTGCAAAAGATTGATTACACATTGTAGGCAATGCTAAATTTGTAATATTAGCACAGTAAGAAAAATGAGACAGAATTTCTCTTGAAGGATAAGGGAAATTATTAACAGTGTCCTGCTCCTGTACTCTTAATCATCCTATTACTAAGTATAAATGATGGACAATGACAGAAACTAATTATTAAGTAATTTGGAAAGAAATCAATGGAAGCCTCTGTTAAACTTATGCCAATTGTATATCTTATGAAATCATCTCCCATTTTTTGTACATAAGTTAACCATCACTTCTTGGTATTTTATTGAATCAACTCAATGGATTTCATGTGCTTTAAAGAAGAAATTCCTTGCCAACATATAAGATGACCATTGTACTACATTCAAAGTAACTTGGTAGATTTTACTGAGTCAATATTTTAAGAATTAGTTAATATGAATTATTTGATCTTATGATTAAGCAGCTGTAGGCTGTGCTAACCTGAGGTATGATGAAGCTTTTATCCTTCAAACTTGATCTTGGCTTGGATATGCCTTAAACTTCTGCTTAGTCTGCTCCACTTGCAACCTCTCATTTGGTTATTACCATGTGCTTATGCATATGGTAACATGCATGTGCATGCATGGTGCAGCAAAGATTAGAAAAGCTAGACATAATGTTTTATTTGCTTGCAGTACAATTCCAAAGACAGCTCTGTGAAGTTGGTTTATGAAGCCCAACCACGTCCTCGAGCAATTGCTACTCTTTCTGGGGAAACAATTGTCAAAGTGGCATGTGGAACAAATCACACAGGTCAGTATATTGCGCTTGCTATCCTCTGCCCATCTGACCTTGTTTATTTCTTTTCCTTATTACTTTTCATTTTGGGTATTTAGTGGCGGTGGATAAGAATGGCTTCGTTTACACGTGAGTATTTTTTTATTATTAGTATAATATCCTGCTTCATTTTTTATGTGTAGCATAAGTTGTAATTGTTGATTATCAATGTGTGTAGGTGGGGTTTTGGTGGTTATGGAAGGTTAGTGCTTAGTTATTAGATTGAGCTTTCAATATTGTGGAACTCCCAGAAAAACTGCAAATGTTTTTTTTTGGTCTGTGTTCTGTGCAAGTGTCCATTTAAGTTCTGAATTCTGTAGGCTAGGACATAGGGAGCAGAAGGATGAGTGGGTCCCACGTCGAGTTGATATTTTTCAGAATAGAAATGTTCTACCTCCTGATGCAGTGATTTCAGCGGGTTCTGTTAACTCTGCATGTACTGCAGGTATGTGTCATATATTTCTTGTGGTTCAGCAAAGTATTGTATTAAAATGTTACCTGGTGTTAATATGAAATTCCTTCATGGCTGCTCCATTATTTGCGTCCTTTTTGGTGACATCTGTTATGAACTTAAGATATTGGTAAGTTAATAATTTGTTATGCAAGTGTCTTACCCCCCAACAAGAATTGTTCTTAGGTTTTGCTAATGAATACCATACGGAAGATGTTTGAAATTAGAATTACGGAGTTAACATTGTTTTTCGGTGATATCTCTAGTCATGGATGTATTGCATGCCTAGTTTTAGATCTTATGCCTCCTCCTGGCAGGAAACAAACAAAAGTGGAAAAATAGTGGAAGGGGGTAAATACATACAAAAAATATATTTTTTAATTTTTATATATATATATTTTGTGGTTGATACTTAATGTTGTCAAGTTGTTAGTTCATTTTATGTGCCCTTACAAGAGTCCAAGCTTGAAATAGTTTGGATCAGCAGCATGAGCAATTTATTCACTTGGTATGTGGGGGAATCACTAAATCTCACGTCAAATTTACCAGTAGCTTAAATAGTTTACAGGGTTGATTAAACTGATTCAGGATGGCAAATAATGATACTGACATTTGCTACATTTTATCATTTATAAGATTTCTGGTCCTGTTTTTTCAAACCATAACTGGCCATTTTATTACTATTACTCTACAGCAATACAACACCCCTATTACTGTCTCTTGAGCTAAGATATCTATGTTGTCAGTTGGCAGTCAGCTAGACATGTCTTCTGCAAAAAGTTTTTGTTTAAAAGGTAAGTTGGTGCAGAACTTTACCCTGTTTTTGCACCATGCACGAAAGTGATGAAATTTTTGCTTCATCTGTGCAAATCAGAAATTATTTTTTTATCCAGAGAATTGTGACATTGAAAAGAATCCTTATCTTTTCCCTCCTCTTTCGGTCTTTCTCCATGTCAATATGTAATTCTACACTCTTGCTCATCTTAAAACAGTAGAAATGCTTGTTTTTTTAATCAATATTTTTGCTATATTGCCCTGCTTTCCATTATCTACTTGTGAAAAGTTTTCATTTGTTGCCTTTGTTTTGCTTGGCCTTTAGTATGCCGTCTAGTTTATTTTACAGCTTTTTGTCCACCCACAAATTCAGGTTTGGCTCGTCTTTTACCTCCCGCTTTGGTAATATTCGATCCTGAGAGTTGAGATATTCTGGAATAATGCATTTGGACTTACAACTAGTGTAGTGGTAGTTTATTTGAGCATGACACTGTGTGATGGCAAATTGTTTCTATTTAGACGAAGCCAAAAGCTGTTTGTGGTGGAGCATACTTTTAAGCTCATATTTGTTTATCAAATTATAACATATGATCCTTGATCTGTTACTCAGCAAAGTCAAAATACTAATATTTATCTCTTGAACAATCCTTATCAATATATTATGATTTGGTATGTTACTTTCTATAGAAAGGTTTTTGGGTTCAGTGTCAATAGTTATCTGCTTTTCAGGTGGAGGGCAGTTGTATATGTGGGGCAAAATAAAGAACACAGGCGATGACTGGATGTATCCTAAGCCTCTAATGGATTTAAGGTTGGCTTTATTCAATGGTTTTTGTCATTGTATGCCAGTCTTTTTGTGGTATTTTTGATTTAAATACTCCATAATTGCTTAATAAACCATTTTGGTCTGTACTGAATAGTGGATGGAATATAAGATGCATGGATTCAGGCAATATGCACCATTTTGTTGGGGCTGATTCCTCGTGCATAAGTTGGGGCCATGCTCAGTATGGAGAGCTGGGATATGGACCTAATGGACAAAAGTATAATGCGATGTTTTTCCTTTTCTTTTTTTTAAAACTCTTGTTATCAGTGTCTTCTTTCTGTAATTTCTTTATATTTTACTCCTGTTTGTACTGGCCCTTTAGGTCTTCAGCTGTACCTAAGAAGGTGGATATTCTTGATGGCATGCATGTTTTAAGGTATGTATGAAATCAGTAGCTTCTTCCCTCTTGTGGATGACCCAAATTATATGGCTCACTTTGAAAGTCACTGCGAAGTTCTGTCTCTATTTTAGGAAGCCCAAAATGTTTAGAATATCTTTGAGAAATTATGATGGATGTGAAAGCCTTTTTACAAATGTAAGTGCTAGCTTTATAATAAATTAAGATTCTTGTAGAAAGCAAAATGAGACATATGAAATGGACACTGGGAGTACTTATTACAATCTTTTTATGTGGTATTCTTTTGTTGAAACTTTGGGATGTAATTTATGATATTGATTTTTTTATTTTGAAACAGTGTTGCTTGTGGTATGGGTCATTCCATGGTTGTTGTCGATAAAACAGATGTTGGTGAGCGACTTAACCAGGTAAATCTTAAATCTATATGCATGTTATCTTGGAAGTCCATAGTTACATGACTAAGTTCATGGTTAGAATTTTGGATACAGATGACTTTTTACATTCTGGTGTTGCTCATTATCTGATTTACTTTACACTGAGTTCTCAAAGATTTCAGTGAGGTCTGTTCTGTGGGAAATTATGCTTTTAGGAGGGTGAATGGACAAGAAACAACAATTTTTAAGGGTATATATATTTATGATGCTTATTTTCGGGGATGGTTGATCATGTGGAGTATTTAGTCATTAGTTATTTATGTGCTGATTGTAACAGAAACCAGTAGATACTAGATACTTTTTTACATGTGAATAAATTTACTAGCACAAAAGCCGGGAAAGTGAACAAGTCATCTGCATTGGTTGCTCCAATGTAGTTAATTTATTGTAGTTTCTGCTATTTTTTGCATTCTGTTTATTTACAAACTGATAGTGTCTAACTTCTCCTTTTTCCGCAGCTTGATATATACGACGGAAAAGCTTCTGGTGAAGGTATGTTAGTTGTAATAGTGCAAATTGAGTTGTATGTTTACAGACTTATGTCAGACTTTCCTGTGGTTATTCCTGAGAATTTTTTCTGACCTTTCCTTTGTTGGCTGTTTTGACTTCTTTTAAATTTCAAAACCTGGTAGGACCATACACTGGTTACTGATTTGAATATGCTGCAGGGATTGAAGAACCTGCAAACAAAACTCCTGTCCCTAAGCAGACTGCAAAAAAGGGTGCAAAAGGGGCTGACAAGTCCAACAAGAAGAGGAAGAAGTCAAAAGTTTCATCTGACTCTGACAAGGAAGAGGGTGGTGAAGAAAGTGCTGAGGATGGTGAGGAGCAAATCAATGGTCAGGCAGAGGACAAAAGGCGACGTGGTGGAAATAGTTCTGGCAAAGGTCGCGGGCGTGGTCGCCCTCTAGCAAATAGGAGCTCTGAGTCTTCTCAAGTGAAAACTGGTATGAGAGGAAGACCCCGAAAGTCATGACTTGATTTTTTATTGTCAAAATTGGAAAAAAATTTCTGTATACCTAGAGAATTGTAATATGTAATTTATTTGCTGGTGAATTTACCTGCTACTATTTCAGTATTGTTCTTAAACTTTGGTCTTTCGTAGTATTTCATTTTATACTGTTCTTGGGTGTGTTTTCTCTGTTTTGATGACTTTTAATCTCCTGGACTGGTTGGATTTTGTTGAAGAAATGATGCCAAGTTAATGTTTAAATTTTTTTTTTTGTAATGCCTAGCTTTGGTCTCACATGCCGTAGCACCATACTAAAACTCGTGGATAATTCGAAGAAACAGAATAAGGTAATGAATGTCTAGCAGTCTTCGTACAAGAACGCTAGTTATAGTGCTCGTAAAAGGCATAGCTGCCACAACCAAGTTGGCCCTTTTGACTACTAAGCATATCTGGATATGTTGTTGCATGGGAAATGGCGGAAGATAGCTACGTGACGATAATAGTAAGTTTGATAACGGGACTACGGAAGAACCTCGAGGACCGGTGGAGAAATTGGATTGTATTGGTTTCATGTCTTTATGGTTATTAGTCAATACTTTATACAAGGAAGGAGAGATGATAACCTAAGGCAAATAAAGGGAGATCTCAAACGAGATTTAAGCAGTTTCTACAATATTATATTCTTTTATAAAATAGAAACAGATAGTATTTGACTGTAGCTGATTTTCAAAGGTGTCAATGATGTATTCCTGTCCATGACTTGTTGATAGAAATTTATCCAGCTCCCTTGAATCGATTGGATGGTGATATGGTGTGATACTGCCCATAACTCTGTGTAATTGGATTTTCCAAACACGTCTACATTAGTTCATTTGCCAACCCTTACGTAAATTTTTTAAATAAATATTTTCGTTTATTTCTTCTATTCATTTCTGGCTTCTCATGTGTTATTCCTTCCTCGGAGAATGAGAGTAGATTTTCGGTAATGTAATGCTATTGTAATATAGTAGGAGCCTAACTTGGAGGGTAGTTGCCCTTGAATCCATATGCTGACCGAGGGGTAGGCATGTGAGTAAGATTGGCGAGGAATAGGATCGTGTAGCGGGCTTATATCGAAATCCTTTCCAAGATAAGACCCCCATCATATGCTGGCGACCCATTCACTTTTAAATTTAACTCATAATCCATCCTTATTCGATACGAAGTCTAAAGTCAAGCATGAGCACTGAAAGGCTGCCAGCCACCATCATTAGCTCTCCCCCATTTGGTTACTGATATTACTTCTTAACACACATTTACTGTACAACTAAAATTCCAGCTTCTTCCATTCCATCACATTTGTCCTTTCACAGCTCCTAATGCTCAAATGGATGCATCATTACTTCATAATGGAACAGTTTATTGTGACTTTCAATCTAGCTAGCTTCTGCTTATTCCCTGTTTAATTGGGTTATTGCTGATTGTTAATGATTAGTTGGATCTGCAGGAGCATGCATTGGCTTTGATTTGTAATGGTAAAAATTAAATTTCCTAATTAGGTTGGCATGTGAGAAGGGCTCCACCATACCGGCAGGCTTTGTATGGTTAGATCTAAATGGTGGCCAGTCATGTGCCCTTGTACCTAAATGCCAGTTGATTGCTGAAATGATTGTGACACTTTGCTTCCTCTCAGATCTTAACGCTACCACCCCACATCAAACTTTTATTCGCGCAAATAAAATTATTGTGTGTTTTCCAATAGGTTGCCTGGTGGCATCACGCCATCACTGTCTTGCATTACCCATTATAATATATGGTTCAAATGGATGGGGACCATTCATCCAACAAATTAAAAGCGGATTATATGTTTATAATGTTCGTAATAAAGTGTTAGCCTTAGCACTTTTAACACCGTCGTTGGATCCGTATGTCATAAATCCTTGGAAAAATATTGAAGAAAGAAAAGAAAACAAGAGTATAGATGAAGAAGAACAAAGCTTCAAGTGCATGCTTTTGTTGTCCTCGCGAGGAGCTTCACATAAATGATGGATCAATTCCTTCTTGCTCTCTCAGATCTGATGTTTTCTTTTTCTTTTTGGTATAAAAGGATATTTGGATAGGGGTTCTGTAATTGCCTTTAATTTACTTTATTATGATTGTGATTAGTATACCATTATTATTCTCTGTTGGCCCAATTGTATGGCTACTCTTGAAGGGGCATCCCAAAAGCGAACTCACAGAAAAAGGCAAAGGAACCAAAGACCAGAGAATCTTGGTCTAAACCATATTGCTTTTTCAGCAATGCTCAACAAGTAGTGAGTTATCACACCTGCATCGCCAAATGCATATTCACCTTTCTTTACTTAGCTACTACCTAGCCTTTCTGAATGGGCTTCAGACTTGGCAGCCGCTCAACTATATAGATATTTGGCAATAACTTGAAAATTTTCTTAAATTGAAATGAAGTGTTATTAAAAAAGAAAGAGACCTATCATGATGAGCTTTAGCATATAATATAATGGATGGTGTCCTCAGTAGGTAGTAGTTAATATTTGAGGTGTATTCCATTATCCATGTTGAAAATGAAATAGCTGGGAGTGGGAGGGACATAATACGATATGGAGGAGAGCTCTGAGCTCCCATGTGCTCTCACCCACCTACGTGCCCTCCCAAAGTCAAGCCACCTTGCACGTCTCGACAAAATAGCTGTCAATGTAGTGGTTGCTGTTCGAATTCGTAAAAGAAATAAATGGTAGACTCATCATTGGATTTGGAAATGTGATCGTTTATTTGTATACTACACCGTGGCAGATATGACCCTTCAAAAATCATTTAGTTATATATATATATATATATGATTATAGTACTACTTGGAGTAGGAGGCCAACATTTTGTATTCTTGTGTGTGAAGAAAGATACCCAACCCAATCCAGGTCCCTCCCTCAGGCTCACATGGAAGCCCCACAATGGGGGGTTGTGTTTTACATTAACTCATCAACGTTACCTTCCATCCTTATCAAACGATTATAACATTTCAACCCCAATGAACGATTATTATTTTCAATATCTTACTTCAACAGAGTCAAGATTTGTGTGGTTGTGTTGCCAAGAATTAATTATAATCTTAGATGATAACTTGTATACCAAACAAGAATTGAAGGGATTTTTAATATGCAAGGGCCGAGGGAGAAACTGTCATAATCTGGTTGCTGTTGATAAACCATTTGGATTAATCGCGCGTGACCCGGCCACGAGTGGATGAGAAAGATATCAAAGATATTAAGAGTTCAATTCAGTCATCACTTGAATTAAAAAAGCAAAATAATACCTGACAGCTTTTTCTTTCCACTGTCAAAAGCCTCAACGCTCAAGGGACCTTACCTCTCCTCTTAACACAAGGCGGACTCCAGCTAAAATATTTAGCTAGATTTAAGGGTTGTGTTGAGGTCCGCGTTTTAAGGCTTGCGTTTCGGTTTGTAACCATTTCCAATGCGGTGACCGCAGACGCGGTTTTGTCTCCCACAGAAGCAGAGTGTGAAGTCTGAGACTGAGTGAGAGGAACAGCGAGGGAGTCTAGAGACATGGGAAAATCTACCTCTTGCTTCAAATTAATCACATGCGGCAGTGATGCGGCCGATAAAGATGATTACCAAGTGTCTGAGGTGAGGTATCTGATAAAAATCAGGACTTATTGTTATTTCAAACTACCAGGTTTGACTTCTTATGTGTTTGTGATCCGGGGCTGCTTCTTCTGGTAAATTACGGAACTTGGCTCTCTTTTGCTTCCTACATTGATCAATTGATAGGTTCTTGGGGATTTGGTTCGTGTTCTCGGATACATGTGTTTTACCCTGTTGCTGCATGAGATGCCATCCACTCTACATCATGAATGGCTTTGTTTGGATAACTTGATTCCTAGAAAAAGGAAATAACACAATTTCTTTTATCCTCCTTCTTTAGAGTAGAATCTCCATATAAATGAATGTAAACAAGTTTTCCAGCTAAAGGATCATACTGAGTTCATATGAATTTAAATATTTGCAACATTTTGAGATCCATGTTATAAGGATGCGCTGTGTTTTTATTGGATAACGTTTGGGCAGCGCACATGTAATTTAAATAGTTGCTTATTGCACTCAAGTAAATTTCATTGGATAAGTGAAAGATTGAATGTGATGCCTTTGGCATTTTGAAAGGGCACAAGACTTAGAAGCATTTATCATATAATCATTAGAACGTAATTCATTGAGGACCTATTCATTTATTTTGTTCATTGAATATCTGAATGTCAAATTGGATTGCTTTTTTGCACTGATATCCCCACATAAATTAAAAGCTGCAAAACTGGTTCATTTAGCTGCCTAGAATCATCAAATTCACCCATTTGCAAGGGAGTGTTGAGTCTACACTGAGAAATCAAGGCCTGGAATGGAATCATTAGTCCAAGACCAAGTCTTTTTCTGTACTAAATCTATGAATTATCATTCCTGCAATATGGACTAGGATTAAAGTTAATGCTCACTGTTCATCTTAAATAGGCTGTTTGCTTCATAAATGTATATTTTCATCCTTTCTAACTAGCTGTAAGAAGAGATTGAAGTTTTATATCCTCTCTAGCTTGCAGACATGTATGAATCAAGTTTGCTTTGACAAATGATGTTTTGTGAATTTTTTTCCAGATCAAGGATTCAAATGACAAATGTGGTTGGAGTTTCCGGAAGAGATCAGCAAGGCATCGTGTCCTTAGCAATACTGTGATAACTGAGACCCCATCTTCTGCAAATAAGGAGAGTTCAGAATGTACTAGTATTAATTTCCAATCACCAGTTGACACTAATGTTACTGAGAAGAATTACTCAACAAATTGCTCCAATGAGAAATCCCAATTGTTATCCTTGGAAAATTCACAATTATCTGAAACAGTTGTCACTCTCACTGAAACTGAGAGTAATGTGGATGTCAATCCACCAGAGTCTGTTATTATCATCATCCAGGCTGCCATCAGAGGGTTCATGGTATGTTTTCCTTTTGAGGTTTACTGGTTCAAAACCTCATAAGTGAACAATGACAGTAACTTCTGTTTTATACACATATCTATTTTTTTCTTGGATTTCTTTCAGGCTCAGAGAGCCCTGCTAAAGCTTAGGAATGTAGTGAAGTTGCAAGCTGCTGTTCGTGGGCACTTGGTTCGAAGGCATGCCGTAGGAACCCTGCGTTGTGTTCAAGCCATAGTTAAAATGCAGGTCCTTGTGCGAGCTCGTCGTGCTCAGCAGTCACATCAAGATAAGCATGGCAAAAATGATGGCTCAGACACTTTGGTATTGCTATTTAAAATAACTGATTATCATATGCCTTATTAGGTCAACTGTTACTGCCTTATTAGGTCAACTGTTACTTGAATAGCTACTCAATTCATTCTACCATTCTCTCTTGAAGTTTGTATTATCATAGTTCTTCATTAGTGTTGGCCTCGAACCTCTTGGGTCTCTTTCTCATGAGCAATCTGAGATGGGTTCGGTATTCAGAATAATAAAAAATTGTTCTATCATGCGCCCATGGCTACAATCCTATTGTTGTAGGAGTTTTAAGAATGGTATGATAAGAGAAGCGCCTACCTCAATTGAAGATGTTTGCATGTGAAAGATAGTTGTAAAGCTACTGAAGATCCCAATAAAGTGATATGCTATTTTTCTATTCATCAAGCTTAAAAATATATGGCCTGGGAACTCAATTAGTGACAAAAATGTGTTGTGTAGGGCTGCTGAAAGCACTCCTCTTTGCTCTCTCCTCTTGTTTAGTAGTTGTGTTTTATTGACACTCAGCTCTGATTGCTTGAGGTTATTATGTTACTTCATTGAAAATATCCACTATTAGATTTGTATTGTGGACTAGTAATATGTTGCAAACCCTGCTCTGAGTGCAACCATTCTTTTCATGGTTCAGGGGAATGGAGATCACGTGACTAAGTCAAATGTCACTTCCATAGAGAAGCTGCTTAGTAATAGGTTTGCTCGTCAGGTATCTGTCCCAGTTCAATTGCATCATGTTTGTTGTCTCACATTTATTAATTCCTACTAAATTACCTCTCTCTTTTCTTTACATTAAAGCTGTTGGAATCCACACCAAAAAACAAACCTATCCATGTCAAATGTGATCCTTCTAAAGCTGATTCTGCTTGGAAATGGTTGGAGAGATGGATGTCTGTCTCATCAGTGGATTCTGCAGAGTCTAAAAAAGCAAGATCTATGATGGAGCAATCAGACAACAGCAATTATAGCACTTCTGTGTCTCAATTGGAAACAGTTATTCAGTCTGAAGTTCTTTGTCAGTCGGCTGACTCAAAGCTGACTGTTGTGGATTCAGTTATGCCTTCTGGGGATGAAGAGAAAGTGCCTACTTATGATACCGAGAAGTTCAACTTTCAAGCAAGCCATTCTACATCTTCTCTTGTAAAAGATGACTTGGAACAGGCTCTGCCTGAAAACACGATTACATCTGATGCTAAAATAACCCCGACAGAAATTGATTCTCACCAAAATGAAATTGTGGCATCAGATGCTAGTGCGTTACAGGAGCTTAATTCCCTTCCTCAGAAGCCTGAAATTGATGGTGAACAACCCAAACGATCTATGAAAAGATTTGCCTCTGACCAACTAGAGACCGAGGGAAAGAAATTTGGATATGGATCAAGAAAGGTCAGTAATCCAACATTTATTGCTGCACAGTCAAAATTTGAAGAGCCGAGTTCAATGGAAAATTCTGGTAGGTCAAGCAGTTTATCCTATCAAGATGCAGCAGTTGAATCACAAGTGGACACCATTTCTGTTGGCACAGACACTGCGTTTAGGTCAAAAGAGTTCTTATCAGAGAATTCTGCTACCTATCCTTCCAGGATTGGTGACTCTGAATGTGGTACTGAGCTATCTATTTCTTCCACACTTGATTCACCTGACAGATCTGAGGTTGAGGCTATAGAAAATGAGCGTGAAGCCAAAGATATAGGTGGAGGGATTGGTAATCCTGACAACACTATAAATCTTGATGTTGAGGCCAATGTTGCATGTGCCATTCCAGCTTGTAATTTACCCAACTCTGTTTTGGATCAGCCACAGACTACTGATGACGTCAATGGCAAAATGGTCCATTCAGCGGTGGATGTGGACTCCAAAGAGCCAGCTATTAAGTCTGAGAAAAATGCATCTCTTCTGCACAGAGAACAGGCAGAGTCTGTTCTTCCAGATTTCCGATCGTCCCCAGAAGCTTCGCCCAGAAGCCATATAACTGTCCCTGAATCACAAGGAACACCTTCAAGTCAGATATCAATGAAACCTAAAGAGATCAAAACCAACAAGAGTGGATCCAGCAATAGACGCATGTCACTGTCATCTGGTAATAAATCACCTGGAAATGCGAATCCTGATTCAGGATCTAGAGGTAGTCGAGAACAACTGCCTAAAGATCAGCGGAGTGGGAAGAGACGTAATTCCTTTGGCTCAGCTAAACCTGATCACATTGATCAAGAACCAAGAGATAACAGTAGTAACAATAATTCTCTTCCTCATTTCATGCAAGCCACAGAATCGGCTAGGGCCAAGATCAATGCTAATAACTCTCCAAGATCAAGTCCGGATGTGCATGATCGTGAGATCCACATTAAGAAGAGACATTCCTTACCTGGTGCAAGTGCAACTGGTAGGCAGGATTCCCCACGCATCCAGCGATCAATGTCTCAAGCACAGCAGGGCACAAAAGGAAATGGTTTACATCCTCCAAATGGTATTTTCTAAAGTCTAAGGAATTACCCTTTTTTTCTGTTTATAATTCTTTTATAATTTATACATATTATTCATTTTCTTATTTATGAAGGTTATTCATTATATGATTTTATTTTGGATGGGCTTCTTTTTCATACAAGGATTTGGTATTATGTATAGGACCATTTGGGGTGACTTGTGAAACTTTTAGTAGTATACCTGAATTTTTCTTTTTTGTTGCAACCAAAGAAAAGAATAACATACATGGCCACATTCGAACTGAACTTGACAAAGTATTTCTTTTTCAATGTTTGATGACCTTTTATTTCTAGCATTAAATGTATTGATCGAGCTGTATACTAAATGAAGTATCAATTGTCATGTCAATAATGTTGAGTTTGTGACCATTCTGGTAGTTGCTAGGTTATTGAAAAGATGGCCAACTAGAATGTGGGTGACACATTACCTGTTTATTAAATGTGAAATGACTTTGCCCTTGAAAATATAATTTTCCTCCTCTTGAAGGGGTCGTCTTGCAAGATTTTTTTTTAAAAGGAAGCTTCCTGTAGAATTCTTAAGTTTAATCCCCATGCAAATAGAAAATAATGTTGCAAAAATCCTGTATACAGATATTTTATGCGAAACAGAAAGCCGTGGATAAAGCTGTGTCCTGTGAGCACTGTTAATATTTTTTCCAACATGCATTTTATGTACATTTTCAAATCAGAGAGAAAAAAAAAAAAGCATGTTGCTAGAGATGCCTTTGACATGGGCCAATGCTTGCCGCCGAATTTCTTGTCAGGGCTGCATCCTAGTCATAAATGCTTTCGGCCATTAAGGTAGAATCTGCATAGTTGTGCTTGTTTGGTCTCTTGTACTTGCATCATCTGCCCCTCCTTATTGGTATAACACACAGACGCCCATACATGCCTGCATGACCACACTTTCTATAGGAAACTCTAGATTCAGCAATAAAAAATGTGATGATTTTGCCTTATAAATTTGTTTTTCTTACCGCGTGAATTCTGCTTGTTTCAGAGAGAAAGTGGCAGAGGTGAATTAACAGCTGAAGTGTGCTGACATGCCTCTACAATATTAGTCATGGAGGGCGGCCAATTTGGAATTTCTGATTTCATTTGTTCATTCTCTTTGAAGGATAGCTGCTCAGTTTTATATTCCGGGCTTTCTTTTTTCCCCTTAAATTTTGTTAACTCTATGTATTCTTTGCCTCCCCTCCCCGCTCCCCCCAAATTTGAAGGTAGGATTTCTCTGGGAACATACATAAATAGAAGTGAGTGAGGCTTATATGTACATTATTGCTCGCATTACTGTTAGTACCGTTCTTCATACCCTGTGGGTGCGATTGTAAGTTTGAGACTACCATTGTCTACTGCTTGTGATATATTTTGCTTGTTCATCTATCAACAGTCTCTGGCAACTACGGATTTTTTATAGGCATTGCCTGGTGTTATTCCAATGAGCTGAGTACGTTGTATTTTGACATAATCACAATTTAAGATTTCACGGGTAACATAGTAGCTGATGTAGATACCAACATGATCTTCTGATTGTTGGCGGGTAAACTTACTCGAGGAACATCTCGGCTTCTCTGCTTAGGATATAGCTTTGAAAATCTATTAAAATAATAATATTAATAGTGGTTCTGCTCCTGTACGTATTTGTTAACTCGTACTCTTGCTAATATGTTAGGAATCTGGATACGGATGTTTGAGGAGGCGTCGCATAGCTCAAATCTGGGGCATATGTCGTCCTGTTCTTACTGCCCATATGCATGCCAACTCTCACCTGTTATTGCATATATAACTTGTATTGTTTGGATTCATGATTTAAAAGGCAATAAACTCAACGAAAGTGGTCTCCTTTCTGGTGACATCACCTAACTTCTCATCAACAACGACAAATAAACCAAAAGAAACAGTTAACGGGAAATAGATTCATACAAACTATGTCGGACACTGCGTTTTACAAATATATAATGTTAAAATTTGTCCTTTCATCACTAATTTGTGTCTGTATACATTCTTTAATTTAATCAGGTTATAACTTACAAGTGAGAAGATAATCAACTTCTGACTTAAGTTATTTGATCAATACTTCCACTAAGCGTCTTCTAATGAAAAGGAATTTGAATATTTAATTAAAATAAATTAAAGTAACTCGAAAAAAATTTATTTTGTTAAAAATAAACTTTTTTCAAGTGAATATGGCATTAAGATACTGGAGATAGTTGAGAAAAAAAAATCAGATGGAATTATCTAAATTTATAGATTGAAAGATATTGCTAATGTTTTTGTGACAAGATATTTGAGAAAAACAGTCTATCTTTTATGAATAAGATAATAAAAATAGATATAGAAATAGATTAATAATGGATAAAACACAATGAGAAAAAGAATATCCGATTTTATTAGCTACATCTGGTCCTGATCAGCAAGAATAACTCTCATTATGATTAAAATGTAATAAATAAAAATGTCTATGTAAAAGAAATAAATAATCTATACTATTATATATTTTTATTAGAGAAAATAGATAATTAAGATTTAAGTTTGAAATATTTTTTATTTAAAATAAAGTAAATTAATTCCTAACAAATACCTTAATTACACAACTCTCTTATTTATTATGAAAAAATATAAAAATATATGTTAAAAGTTAAAAAAATATTATAACTTAACATAATTTAAAATTTAACTTTACTTAAATTATTTATATATTTAAACTACTATTTATAAAAATAAAAAAATTTATGGAATTCAAATTATTCATTCTCTTAATAATGTTAATGTAGAGGAAAAAATAAAAATATATTGAATAATTTTTAAATTTTTTTACAATCAATAATAGGTAAATTTAAAAGCTTAAACACATTAAATAATTTTTAAAATTTTTTTATAATTAATAATAGATAAATTTAAAGATTCTCAAATAATATTTTAAATATATAAATAATTTATAAGAATTTAAATTTAAAATTAGATTAAATTATTATATTTATTTAACTTTCAATGAAGTTATATATTTTTATAAAGAAGAATGGTAGTGTAAAGTGTTATTAAGACATATCTTAAGAAAAAGAGAGTAATTTATTCAAATAAATAATAAGGTAATTATTTGAAATAATTTTCACTAAATGATATATTAATTTTTAATTTTAATAAAATTGTTAACAACAAAAGAAATTATTATTAATATTATTAATAAAAATTATTTACAATTTTAAAATTATGTTATTAATTAAAAATTTAAAAAATTTATAAACACTAGTCATATAATATGTTAGTTAATAAATAATTTAGAATTGAATCATTGTAATTATAATTTTAAAATTTATTGAGTAAATTATTTATTTTGCTCAACTGGCACCTCGTACTGTCGTTCATGGTAAACGAGGGTCGAGGGGCGCTAAAATAACCAAGGTTTCAACCAGAGTTCGTCCTGGGCAATAATCCCTAGTTGCAACTTGCAATGGGAGTACGGGAACGGCGAAGAACTGCGATAGATAGGGTGTCAGGGTAGTTAACTTATAAAAGGTCGTGTCTGACTAGGGTTTTACACTTGAGCTGTGGCATCGGACCAAACCTCTGCTTGAATCTTTTCTTAGATTCACATATTGAAGCAGAAAAACGATTCATTTTTTAAATATGCGCGGATTACACAAATCGAAAAGAGTTACATGGGCCTCAGATTTTGATCTTTGTCAGGTAATAGTTATATTTCAGTAAAGAATTCCGAAATGGATCAATTGATTGCGTATAAATAATTCGAATGATCAAAATCCAATAATCGGTCTTCAAAACCCTAAATTACGTATTTTTGTCTACTTTCTTCGATTAACCATTTTGCATGTTTTATCCCTTTCTGTAATCTCCGTATGGTTTGACACATCAGAACTGTCTTCCTGGGGTTTTGTTCATTTGAGGGCATATCATGGTTGCTACTCCATCTTGCTGTGGAACTTATCGTTGTGAATACTAATTACAATCTGGTTGGTCTTGTTTGGCTTTGCCAGTAAATTGAGGTTATTTGCCCCTTGAGAAAGCTCCTCCTGTTTTCGAAGGGTAATTTCTTTTGAGGTTTGTTACGTGCATAGGATGTATAAAGAAGTAACTCTTGAGGACTGCCTAACTCTCCCACCCCTCTTTCCCATTAACAAAAAACAAAAAGAGAAGAAGGAAAATCATATGTTTTTAGTCAGAATGTTTCCCCCAAAATGATGATAGCTACTTAAGAAACAAATCCAAAATAAGAGCGAACCAGCTCACATTTATTTTTTATTTAAATATCATGGTTGAGATGATAATTTCCTCTTGGCATTTGGAGTTCCTAGAAAGGTCATATAATGGCATGCTTATTCTTGATTAGTGGTAATACTGCATTTATGATCAGATTGAATTGAAGGGTGGAACTATAACCAATGCAATAATGAACTCCTCTAATGTGAAAAAATCATCAATTTTACTATGAAAAGCTAGCTTTCCTTGACAGAAAAGCAATGTGCCTTAGCTTGTATTCAGAGTTGTTGACTAGAAACGATGGCAAGGACAACTTTGATAATATTTCTTTTTCTTTTTCATTTGGCTCCAATTGGGGTTTGAACCCGTAACACCCCCCCCCCCCCCCCCCACAATACGACTCTAGTACCACTAGTAGAAGAATGGCATCTTAGAGAAATTAAGTACCAATCAATCTTGCATGAAGAAATTTAATAGAAATTCTGAAGAAGGTGATAATGAATGTGCACTAAATGTTTACTAAATTCTTCAAGCAGGAACATAATAGATTCAAATAAGGATGTTGTGAACTTGTGACAGCCAACTTTTCCTGCAGTAAGACAGCTCAAGGACTAATAAAAATCTTTGAACCGTTAGAGTGAAAATTTTGTAAAATGAAATATTTGTGTCTGACATAGACAGAATCCTATTAGAGTGTTATGTTTCACTTTTTAGGAAATGTAGGTATTACCTGCTGGAGTTTCTGTTTCCTATCTTTCACAAACAGCCCTGATTAGTTATTGCTATATTTAATTTATTGCTAAGCTACACAAAAGAATCCTATGCAGGGCAAAGAAATCTCTGCTACAGATAGTATGTAAGCAGGGGCGGAAACAGAAAAAATAGTAAGGGGGTCAAAATAGTATGCACCTAAAAAATAGAGGGGTAGAGTGAGTAGTATAAGAATTTTAGAGGGGGCATTATGTCATATATACATACATATATGATAACTTTTTTTTTTTGGGGATGACTACCCCTAATTTGAATAACTTGGTTCTGTCCCCGTACGTAAGTAAATTCTAAATGTCTGAAATGGAAAAAGAATATACTAATGGAGAATGAATACTGCTGCATCACTAGCTCAATTAAGCTTTCTTTTTATTTCCCCTCATGTACGCTCTTCTGTAGATTGTGTCTTAAATAATGGTCTACATGGTGTTGTACCATTTTTGTTTCATATGGAAATGATCCTTTTCGCATGATACTCCTGCAGAGAGGGTCATAGATAAGTGTGTTTAACAATGGTTACCTCCCTCATGCTATAATATTTCTTTTCCAAGGTGTTGCTATTATCCTATGTTTCCCTGTTCTTATTACGATCCACATGTTCTGGATGGCTATGGAGAAGGAAGCATTTCCTTTAGGGATTTAGCTGATTAGGTTTTCAGTGGTTCAAAGGGCTTGAATGTCTTTTCTCATTGTTAGCTCTTACAGATATAATTTCCAGAAACTGTTCAACCCGTTTTGGCTAGTTTAGAAACTTTCCGCGGGCAGTAGTTTTGGTAAATCGATTGCTTTTGTGACTCTTTAACGGTTGATTTTATGAATTAGGCCTTAAATACTCATCATAACCCGATCCCAATTTTCAATGTGAGAAAGTTTCTGTGGAACTCATAATTTTGTTTTTCTTAACCTTTTCTGATTGGACAGAATTCAACAAATGGCTACCCATCTTTAGTTTCTGGGTGTGCCCTTGCGGGTGTTACCTAGTCAGTTTATGCTTTATCACTACACTTTTAATTTGTTTGTGTGACCTTTGTTGTTAAAATATACCTCATAAAAGTGATTCCATTAATTTTTCTTGTTTGCTTTGTTTTTGAAAAGAAATTTATCTTTTCGATATCAAAGTCACGTGTTGCCCCAATGCATAGCAATTTTCTCTTTTAATAGATGACATCTTTTTATTTTGTAGGACTTCCGCATAGCCCTAGTTTATGTAGGTTGCATTTTCTTGGTTCTTTCAAATGAAATTCATTTCTCATATGTTAAATGATATTAGTGTTGTTGCAACTTGCAAGTGCTTGTGTGTATGTGAGAGTTGAAAAATCAGGTTACTTTTTGTTTTCCTATGCTATTACAAGGTTTTTTGTGTCCAAGCTGAAGCGGTAGAGTTCTGCAGCTTAGAAGTCTTTGTTGCCTTTTGTTCTAAAATTTTGTTCTTTTTTTTTTTTCTGTTTGAAAGGAGACTAAGCACAAGATCACAGCCACTTCCAACATGGGAGGGCCAAGTCATAGTAATTTCCGGAGACGTACTGCTGGTGAATGCAGAAGTATCGGAGGAAAAGGTGATGGAAATCCTTGGTTGGCTAGCCAATTAACACAAATAACACTTTCCAGAGTGTGACTGAATATAAGTTGTACAAGGTCATTGTTGTTTGACACTGGGATGGAGAGGTGGAGGGTGCAGTGTCTGATTGGAAACTTTTTGAAACAGCTTTTATATTGGACTTAAAAATATGTATGAATTACTTCTGACAAGGGATTTGACCTTGGCATTACGCCAAGTTTCTGTGCACATTGTTCTCAATGGCAGTGATGCAAAAAAGATTTAGGCAAATCTTCGACTACATGTTCAGATCAAATAAGAGGCATCTGTATGTTACCTAGTTGACAGACGAGATCAAAAGCTTTATTGTATTGCATAGTATTTCCATCTAGGAGAAGAGATTTTGGATGCGGTTTCTTTCGAGTCCTACAACTGGCTGTGGAAAATTTTAAACATGCTTGAAGTGGAGTAGAAAATATTGTTCCTATTTTTAAGTGCCTATTAAATGAAACTTATTGTTGGAAAATTGAGTACCTTCAAATATCTTATTCTGATAACAAAGTCTAATTTTTATCACCAAGCATGTATGTTGGGATTGGAAATAAGATTGGCCAAACTGATTTTAGGATGTCTAGTTGAATGGCATCTTGAACACATAAGAACTTAGGGGCATGTCCTGTTGCCCTTTTGAACTTTGAGTGATAAATGACATAATATAATATGTGATCACTCTGAATAATTTTGCTTCTATTGTCAAATCAGAATATGCTCAAAAAATTTGTTCCAAAAATTTCCATTTTGTTTTATTTGAACCACAATTGTAGTTTATGGTAGATCCTCAAAGTTAATACCCACAGATGAAATCTATTACAAATTGTTTTCATGTGTAATGTCTTGAGTAATGTTGATTTTTCCTTTCATATGTGGGGAGTGAAGGTCATCATTATAGAAGAGTCTGAGTTTGTTAATTCATTTTATACACAAAATCTGTTTGGCCTCTTTTTTTGGTATCAATTTTTTGGTGGTAATTGATTGTTGTTTTTCTTATGTATTTTTGGCATACACCTAGCATGTTTACAATTCCTTTAGGGATAAGATGATATTCCCTGTTTTGGAAGTATTTGTATCTGAATAATCACCATGCTTCTGTACTTGAGGTTGTATTGATTTCATACAATATGAGATGGAATCAATAAGTAGCCATTTAACAACATTCTGTCTAGATATTGGTTATGAACAAGTGGTGGAATAGGGTAAAAATTAAAGGACTAATATCTCTTCATCGAACAGGTTAGATTATTCTTATCGGAGGAATCTCCTTCACTAGTTGGGTTAAATGCTCAAGATCACCTCCAAGCAAAGACATCATTGCTGTTGCATCCAGGCGGAGCTGGCTCTGATGACAATCTACCTCCTGGCTTTGAGGGAACTCATTCTTCAAGTCAGTTGCAAATTAAGCTGTCCCAAATTCCTGTGATTAGATGGACTAATCCACTCAAGGTTTTTTTTTCCTCTGGTTTTTATGTTGCACAGTTTCCTTTAGTAATTTTTAGTTTCTGCCTTTCCAATTGGGAAAAAAAGAAAGGGGGAAGAAAAGCTCTGAGTTTGGTTTCATTATAGTATAATTCTTAATATGTGTTGTTTTTACAGATTGTGCTGAATCTCACATGGCAAGTGGTTGCTGGGGAAGAAAGCAAAGAGGTAGAGGATCAAAACCAGAGGGAGATGAAAGTACTCGAAGCTATTTATCCTCGCCCGTCTTCCATTCCTCCGAAGTTTGATTCTTTGCTTGCCTTATACTAAAATTGCTCTTGGATTCCAGTTGTTTGTCATCTAAAGATATTTTTTCTATTATTTTTCCCTGCATGCAGCCCCACTGTCTCAATAGATGTAGAAGACTCCCATTGCATTGATGATCAAACTGCTGTGATACCAATTACGCCCATCGAAGACGAAGATGCAGCAGTAGATGCATCATCTGATTCCATGGCATCATTTGAAGTTCCACTAAGTTCGCAGTTTCTTTTATTACCTCCTAAAGTACCTAAGGTTTCAAACTCTCCTTCAAGTATGCAATTAGCTCATGTTGTAGAATCTGATGTAGCTGCTGCATCTGTAGCTTTAACCAATATCATGAAGAGCAATGAACATGGAAGTTTCATTGACCATGAGTTGCTAAATAAAATTCTCAGCAACCCAGAAGTGATTGAGAAGTTGGTTGGAGATTATGGAACTACTGATAACTTGCAACATGCATTCGATGCGAGGTCATCTCCAGTGGCTTTTTCACATCCACCTGTTCCCGTTAATCAAACTGAAACCAGTACGCCTTCATTAACTGCTTTTTCAGCCAGCCCTTCCTATCCTTCCCCAACTGGTGGTCGAGTGGGACCTGTTCCTACTCAATGGGTTCCTCCTCCAGCAGTCAGTCCAGTTACTGTTTCTTCTTCTGTTGGAGCTGTTCCAGCAAAGGATGTGAACTACTATAAGAGCTTAATTCAGCAACATGGAGGAGAAAGACAAGAGACTCCGTACTTCAGCAATATTCAGCAGCCAGTAACAAACCAGGAGACAGTGCACAATTCTAGATCAAGGGAACCAAAACCTAAGATAATGAAGCCTTGTATCTATTTCAACAGTTCTAGAGGATGTAGGAATGGAGCTAACTGTGCATACCAGCATGATGCAGCATTCCAGCATGATGCAGCATTCCAGCCACGGGGTAGTGCTGTGCCGGGCATACAAAGTTCAAAGAGAACCAAAATGGATAGCGAGATTAGCAGTTGGTTAGACTCTTAATTGGCTATCAATCATTGTGATGGCGCAGGTTGCATATGGGGCCCATGTCATATACCTTTCATATGTTCAGGTAACGTGCTGGATGAGCATTGCTTTTGGTGAGTGGTTATGACCGCTATTTGCAGCTTGTTCCTGACATGTACCATTTTTTAATTGGGAGGCTCCATTTTCTTCCCTTGATTGAGAATATGCAGAAGTTGCTGTTTTTTTCCGTAATTTTTCTCCAAGAAACAAACTTATATCCAGGCTGAGAACCTTGATGCTGCAACTGACTGCGGCTATCAATCAGCTGGATGATATATATAAATATTGATTTATTTCTTCTTTTGGTATTGTAGTGATATAATCGCATTTTTGTGGATGTTAATCTGTTATGGTACCAACACTGACAATAATGTGAGGGAAAGATAGAGAAAACAAGAAAAATTTACTCATGGTCTTCAAGTATTGTGATCCTCGAAAATGATTTCATGGGAAAACAAGTGCAAGGAGCAAGACATATTATGTAATCATAAAAGGTGTGATTGTAACGATTTTTGTTTTATTATTATTTTTAAATAATTTTAAAACAAGTATAAAAAATAACTTTATAAAATAAAAAAAAAATTTTGAATAAATATTTTTTATTAATTATTTTTTGTGTTTTTTAAAAAAATAGAAGATAAAAATAAGTTAAAATAATTTTTTTTAATTATTATTTTTAAAAATAATTTTTAAAAATAATTGATGAAAATATTTACCCAAATAAATTTTTTTTATTCTCGTAACAAAATTTTTTTTAAATTATTTCAATTAGGTCCAAAGCTTGTATTAAGAAACGGTCATTTTTCTCTAACACCAAAGGCATTATCAGAAGGGATGCAGATCCAAGGCTTTTCGGCCCTGGTCCTTTTCTAATTTTTTTTTGTATCTTGGCTGTCTAATATTTAGACGATCACGATGCAGCCACGTGGCATTTTTTTTTTTGAAAAAAAAATTCTTCCTGCTTTCCTTTCTCTCTTCTCTCTTCCTGGCAGCCGAAATCATTGGCGGAATGAAGAAATGTCCTTCTCTAAACTTCAAAACCAGCATGAGCATCTTATGGAGGATGAATATTTTGGTTTCAACTACACAGCAACCAAAGTTTTTCTTCATTCTGAATCTCCATCAACCCCAAAAAAAGAAACACTCTTCTTTTATTGCAAAACCTTGTATTCCGAGGAAGTGCCAAAATTCACTGGGTTAAAAACTATGGAAATAGAGAGAGAAAGAGAAGAAGATGGACATAAGCTAAGAAGAACTTTAAAATTTGTGGATGAATAGGAGGAATGGAGAGTGCTGGAAGAGAAAGTGAGGGAGGAGAGGAGGAAATTTTTTTTTGTAACTTTTAAAAATGGTATTGCCACGTGGCTTGATCTGGATCGTCCAAGATTTTAGACGGTCCAAATCAAGAGAAAAGAATGCTCCTTTTCCAATGGGATCCTTATCCTATTAGAAGAGATACAAGAGGGTGTGAATTGGAATCAAATCTCATAAGGTACATGATGCTTACATGTTTCATTAGAGTTGTTGGATGGGGAGTGAGTAGAAACTAATCATTGAATGTAATATGATTTTTTTAGGTATATGATGAGATTTAGATTCGTATCAACAATATCCATAAAGGGCTTTTTACATATAATTAATATTATTTGTATGTAGTAATCTTTTTTATATTGATTAATATTTATTAAATTATTTAATATTATAATTATATATTTTTTATATTTATATATATTTATATATTATTTATTATTTATTCTAAGAATTTTTAAAATTTTTAAAAAAGTATATGTGTGAGACAATTAATTTATTAATGAATTATTTATACATTATTTTTTTTATTTTTTTTATATATTCACTTTTAATCAATGATATATTATATTATTATTTATTATTACTATTATTATTATTATTGTTTTATAATATATTAATAATTAAAAATATAAATATAAGAAAAATAAAAATAAAAATATATGAATAACAGGATTCTTTGTTAATATGACAGTGGTCATCAACGTTGCATTTCATTTTAATAGCATGTAGTTAGACGTAATGCATTTTATGTTTGAAATGATGTTTATTATATTAAGATGTTCTTCCCACAAATTTTGAGCTCTTTTTATTTTTCATCCATATCATAAAAATATGATTCTTCTCTTTCATTTATTCATTATATTCGATTTTATATACATAATATACTTTTATTTTAATTATAACATATTCTTTTGTTAGAAAATACATTGTAAAATATTTTTGGGCTGCCTTTAAGGTTGACTTAGGTCACTTATTTGTATTATATAAAATTGAAGATTAAGGTCACCCAAGCTTAGCTTGGGTGGTTAGAAACGTGGATTCAGGTCTTTAAGTTGATACTAGCCATGTCTAGAGATGAACCAAAGAAATTGGAAAGTAAGATGCACATTTGTTTTTCTTTTTTGGGGTCAAAGATACACATTAGTTTTTTAATATATAGTATTTTTTTTTATTATATGATGGTATAGAGTCATAGAGATTTAAATATATTTTTTCATAAATTATTTAAGTTCTCTAGTATTATTGTAATAACTTTTAATAATTAAGATTTAATACACTTGTCATTGTTGAAAGTTGAAGGTTGTATGCATTATCATAAATTTGATATAACTAATTTATTAAACAATTTTCAAAACATATAACATGAAATATGAGCATGTTAAATGTATCTATACTCTTGCTTTTGATTGATGGATTTTAATGTTATAGTTAAAAGCTAATTTTAAGAAATACAATATATATAAAATTAGAGAGCAAATATATTAGTTTTTTAATTGAATTTAAAATTAAACTATGTTGAGTTAATCTTTTAATTTTGTTTTTCTATTAATTTGATTAACCTAAGATTTAATGAAATTGATGATGTAACTATTAAATACTTTATTTATATTTGGCTAATTCGTTATTTTATATTATCAATTCTATCAAATATTGACTAGTTAAATTAAATGAATATTATGAGTTTAATGTTACAAAAATGAGAAAAATATTTCAAAAAAACTAAAATATCAATATACTCTTAAAATGGTTATCATATGAATTTTTGGTGTATTTAGCTTGGACTGGACTTGTACTTACAGAATTCAACTCTAAAGACTATTCTAAGTATAATTTAACTTTTTTTTTTTTGAAAAGGGATGCAATATGAATTCATGCATTAGTTAGTGTTGGTATGATTGAACTTTTTTTAAAGAGAGTATTTTTTTTATTTTAAGGCTATAATAGTTTTTCTTTATTTTACTTTTAAGATGATCATGTGGTTTTTAAAGCAACTGATATGAACATTTTTATACACAAAAAAAAAAAAAAACATGAATCCAAATCACTAATGTACTTTTACATCATAATTTTTACACTTCTTTTATATATTTAATTTTTAATTATTCGTTTAATGTAAAAAATAATTAATACATAATCAAAAATAAAAAAATAATATATGAAAAATGGTATAAAAATAATGTGAAAATAATATAATTGCTTATGTGCAGGAAAAAATATTAAATTTATTGTTCATAACATTTAAAAAGTAAGATAACAAAAATCAATGAATAATAGTGTAATTGTTAATAATTTTTTGAAATATAAAAATCTTTAGAGAAAATAAATAAAATTATAAACAACCATTATTTATTTTTGTTATTGAATATAGTTTATTAGAGATGCCAATAAAAAATTGACAATTTAATTTTTTTGTTTTGTCAAAATTGAGGAATATATTGAGTTAAAAATTTAAAGGTAATAATCTCCCTACCTCAAACAAAAAATAAAATAAAATAAAAAGGTGGGGAAAATAAAACTGCACCATATAATTTGATATTCAAATATCATATTTTTTTAATTTTTATCTCAATTTTTTTAATTTTTTAATATTTAATTATTATTTAAGTCATATAATTTTTTAAGAATATTTTAAAATATTTTTATATTATTTATTTATATTTTATTTAATCTTATTTATTTATAAATATTAATATTTTTAAAAAATATAAAAAAATTAAAAAGAATATAAATTGAAATTTTTTAAGCTACCACTCCACCCTTTTTTTTTTATTTTTTATGTTTTTTTTCAAAATATGTTTACTTTTTAAAAATAATTAAATATTTTTTATCTTATATATTTTTTTCAATTTTTTAAAATGTTTTTTTTTAAAATTTTTTTTACATCTCTATTACTATTCATCCATAATTTTTTTTATTATTTATTTGTAACTTAAAAAATTTTGTAAAAAATACAAAAATTCTGAAAAAATTCTGAAAAAAATTTATAATATAAAACTTAATTTATTAATTTTAAAAAATAAAAAAATTATAAAAATTATTTCCCACACAGGCAGTAGGTAGTTCTCACCTACGGCCCGGCGGTAGGATAGAATTTAGGGGAAAAAGAAATGAAAAATGTAACCCACTATAATTGAAAAATTCTATCCTACCACCTCATTCTTTTTTTTTTTTACTTTTTTTTTATGTTTTTTTTTAAAATTTTTTTTACTTTTTAAAAATAATTAAGTATTTTTTATCTTATATATTTTTTTCAGAATTTTTTA
>JASKGM010000008.1:4822906-4836824 GCA_034509205.1 Ceratonia siliqua
GAAAAACGTGCAACATAAAAAAATAATAAAATACAGATTGAATCGTGGCCGTCCAACGCGGGATGGACGGCCACGATTTGACCGCATCCCGTACAGTCGAATGCCGACTGTACGGGATCCGGATCCATTATATGGAGGCTGGAGCATGATAGCAATATTCGCTGCCCTCTTTAGTCAATTGGAAGCTAAATCTGGACATCCTTTGGTACTTTTGTTTTGGTAGTAACTAGTAAAGAACGGTTATAGTGAATACACATTGTGGGGGAAGCTTACCACTTTTTCCATAATTATATGGCTCATGCTAGCTATGTTCATCATAATTTACAATCATTTCTCATACCATCCCTAATCTAATTACTTTTCCTGCAAAATTGGTTAAATAAATTATAAATAAGAACTGTTCTAGGGTGACTATTTAAGAAATGATTAGCTATAATATAATTTTGTTTATCAAACTCAGTGAATTAATCAACTTTGCTTCTAAGAAAATTATCAAGCGTAATTTTTTGTACGAAGTATTACAATTTTTTATATATAAACTTATATGAATAAAAAATATATTTTAGTGAAATAAAAAAAAAGAAATATGGTATCATACTTAGAAGAGGTGATCCTAATTTGCAATATTGGAAAAGAAGAAAGATAAATGAGGTGTTTAGTCAAAACGTGAATAAGTATGGCGGGTCATGCATGTTTGACATGAGCAGGCGCCTGATTGGTGGATAAGTACGTAAGTCCCGATCACAGAGGCGCGTGCATCTGCATCTATGTAGGTATTTGTAGAATACAGCGATCCAACGGTCCAGATTGACACAGGATTTTGATCCCTTCTCATACGTGTTGAATGGTTTTGGGTTTGACTTACTTATTAAATGGCGAAGGTTTTAGGAGTGACATGGTCCATAATGAAGTTTGGGATCGAAAATCCCTGTGTTAGCAGGAGCATATGGCCCCACCAAATATCAAGTCCAGTGCATTAAGCAATGATGTAGCAACATTTAGAAAAAAGAAAGGCAAAAGTGAAAAAGAGGACAAGAGAGTTGAGAGAGAGATATTGGTATTGGGTGATGGAGACACTGCCCCTGCCCCTGCTCCTTTTGGTTAAAGATACAACTTGGGTTGAATTTGGAGATTGTCATGCGTCCCAGTCCCAATCATGATTTGTTAGCCATCCCTTATATCTTTCCTTCCCCTGCCATTTCCATTCTTTTAGGTATTTTAGTACCTACTCACAATTCACCATCAAAACTGGGATTCTCCTTAATCCAACTGTTTTTAATATAACTCTGATTGAAATTATAATGGAGAATGGAAAGAAATTAACTAGAAATATGAATAAGCATTAGGCATTGGGTGAGTGAGGCTGGGACTTGAGAGAAGAGGGAGTGTGATAGCCGATAGGAAGGGGTTTGGTTTTAGGTTTAGGGTCCACTTTCCAGAAAAGTGAGAATGATAGAAGATAAGAAGAATGTAGGGAGTTAAGGGGACACTGGGTTCTGAACCTCCTCATGAGACCTATCTTCATTGTGTCTTTGAGTCACAGTCCCCAAGCCCCTTTCATTTTATTATTGCAATCATAAGTATCGTTTATAATTTTATAAAGTTAGTGGGCTTTGCATTCAATTTATCAGAATTATATTAGGACAGTTTGTATAACCATGCTTACTTTACTCCAATCCCTTTCCATTTCAACGCTTGTTTCAAAATGATTAGGATGATACAAATCTAGTTTTACTTTTACTAGATTTGATTTGTTTTGTTTTATTTATACACTGACTGACAAAATAATTGTAGTTACCCATAACTTTAACTTGCTTTGATGAAACTCCAGCTCTGGTGAATGCCGGAAACATTGGAAATTTCAAAACCAAAAAGAAAATCTTTTGCCCAAATCTTGGAAAGGGGTTTTTGAGATACCAAGTAGAAGTAGAAGTAGCGGTCATCTAATTCCAAATAGGAAAATAATAATAAAAATATATGACCACACACGTGCGGAGTCGGACCTCCCTCCTCTGCCTCAGTACTCAGTTCCCTATATAATTATTAATTAGCATTCAACACATTTATTAAGCCCAATCGTGATTGAAGCGAAGCCCAATTCCAAGAAGGGCCCTCCTGAAGCTATACTAAACACGCAAAGCCCATGACTGTCTCAAGTCTCAAGTCTCAAGTCTCAAGTCTCAAGACTAGAGTGAGGAGATCCTCACTTTCCAACGCCGGCCGTGCAAAAACCCGGTATTCATTTTTTCCACCAAAAAAGCCAAATGGCCCTTCATATGATCTTCCGGTGAGTAGTAGCTGAGGTCTGAGGAGGGTAGGGTAGGGCTAGGGTTAATATAAAAAAGTTGATTTGGAATTTTGCATTGGGGTTGGGGCAGCTCATGTGATTCAGATTTATTAAATTCTGAATGATATATAGTACTCATGTTGTTAGAAGAAGACGGCCGACGGGAGGTTTGGGGTTTGGTGAATTATTCTTTCTGAATCGCATGTGAGGTCTCTGCTTTAATATCCGCAGCACAACAATGACAAAAACGCTCTCCCGCATAATCCGCCATTCTAACATGATTTCTACTCTATCTACTACAGGTCTGCAAATTAAACACCATCAACCATCAATTACTCTATTCAGTTCATCTTTCTTTGCTTAACCTCTCATTCCATTTCAATGGCACCAACCAATTCAACCTCCACTATCTTATAATGTTCCAACCACTTTGATTTGCTTTTATATAGATCGACCTCTATTTCCTTTGCTTATACATCTTCATTATACTTGTTAATTATTATCAGATAAAAAAAAGGGGAAGGAAGGAAGGAAGGAAGGAAGGAAGGTTATATTAGAAAATGTGGGCACATTCTTATGAAATCCCCTATTGATCTTGTAGTTAAGGCATGCCAATCATTTGATGTAATAAACAAAATTAAACAGTTAATGGTTATGATTGGGGAATTGAGGAATTAGGTGCAACGTCCTTAGCTTGGGCCCACACCCATAAAATTTGTTCTATCAGTACTAATGAATAAATAAATTTTATTTATAAAATATATATAAATCAAGTTACTTTAAATGAATATATAAATACATTGATGCATGTTTTTTTCGAATAAATTTATTAAAATTTAGTTATGATATGTGATGATTAATTTAATTCATATATTTTTAATAGGCTGAATCAACGCATAACAGTTAAAGATAATGAAGTGTCTTGTATCCCATGATAGTGTCCCCAATTCTCGTCAACCGCGAATTATTCCTTAATTATGAAATTATAGTTGGTTTCATGATTGAAGAGAGAGAGTAGAAGCATGCAGTTTGGAAAGTGGAGGTGCTGGGACAGCTAGCAATGTACGTCTTGAAATTAAAGCGAAAATAGAATGGTTGCTCTCCTTCTTGTGAGCGTGATATATAGTGAACTTGTTGCCATCATCGATCAGTTATAAAAAGAAATTAACTAACTGTTGATAGAAAAACAATGGTAGATTTGCATGGGTATATAGGGGAATTGTGAGGAGATATGGGGCATGCAGATGAAACTAGATGTCCAAGAAAGTGTACGTTGACCTGTATATGTTAATTGCCAACAAGCTAGGTAACGGTGATGAAACGGAAGACAAGGGTGGCGTTCATGGGAAGGGAAGCGTGGATAAAGGGTTTGGCCTTTGGGTACGGATCGCTTAATTAGTCAATACACCCCACTCAGCAGTACTCACCACCCCATCCCCATGAGAGGCCAATATTGAATAATATTGGGTGAGTACTAGTTGTATAGTTATTTATGTAATCTATTAAAGTGCATAATTATATATATAACTAGTAAGATTCTTATCCAGCAGTCATTCTCACCGTCCAAATTATGCTCTGAAAAGCAGAAGCTTAAGATATAAATTAGGAAGAGAAGAGGGTTGATTGGGTTTGGGAGGCGTGCACTGACATCATCATGGGATGAGAAAGCGAAGGTTCGTGGGACAAGTTTGTTTTCTATTTTGTAAAGCTTGTAAGTACTGATATATATATATATATAGGTCAGCTTTTGTTACGTAAAGAAAGGGTGCTTCATTCGGTGTAATATATCTTTGCCGCTCAAAAAAGAATGAGTAATTTGTTTGAGGTAGCTAGGTTGCGAGGACTATGAGGGAAACCGCATGTCCATGTGCACTATGTTTTCTTCTTTTTGGTTGCGGGAAAAGCATCTTTAGTGGTGCTGATGCTTTTCGGTACATCAAAAACTTCACAGCTAGCTTTAATTTCATTTTTGGGATGCACCAACTACTCTAAATTTAATTGTTTAATACAAAACATATACGAGCCGTAAACTGCGGATCTAATCCTCCATGGATAGATACCCACATTTATATTATATATTCCATTAGCAAAAACGAATTTAATTAATATGTATCTATCTATCAGAAACGTGTATTATTATTAGGTTTTATATATACGACTATTTTGACTGGATCGTTTCAATTTTGTTCATATATCATGGTGAGCCAAGAAATGAACGGTCAACGCTGTAGCCTGTAGAGAAATAACAGTTCATTGTGTGATGGGGTGGAGATATATGATTGGTACTTAGACCTTAGCGTTTAGTACGTATATTATAAAAGTCAAAATGAGGGAGCGCGGAAAGGTCACGATGGAGGCGATGAGGTTGGCAAATGCCAGATTGCCAGCCGTAGTGTTGTTCTCTAGATGCTTAAATATGTGAAGAATATGAATATCTATGAAACTGCTACCAAACAAGGCAACCGATTTCCTTTTTGACCTATTCCCCAAAAACAAAATCATATATTTTTCCATATCTTTTAATTAAATCATCCGCCATGCCAGTTGCTAGAAAGCTAGAGCCAATATGTATGCATCATCTGTTGGATCACATGAATTATCCAGAACCTTGCAATTGGTTTGATTTGTTGATATATAATCGGTTATCCATTTCCTAATTAATTTGTGAGGAGCCAGTGTGAGCATTTATATCACTGAAAACCAAGAATCCAAATGGTTTTTATCTGCTCTCATATTAATTAGGTGCATGCATGGATGTGGCAGATCGAGATAGATTGCTGACTTCTGACACAAGATTGCGCAGTCCAGGATCTCATAATGTGAACCCTATCCTTCCATCCTTTTCATAATACAAATGGAAACACAAACTCTATGACAACTAATTACTCCTAGTATATATAGATATAGCCCCAAATGGAAGCATAAACGTTGCATGCACCGAAAGTTTGAGATGTCGGAGATGGTCATATTATAAAGTACCATGGCTTGGCTGCTACCTGTGATTATTATATAATCAACTAATTAGTGCCTTAGCATGTGCCAGCCTGGGAAGATAATTATTAATTATTTCATCATTAGAACAGACATTAGGACAAGTCAACTGGCAACAAAAGTTTATGTGGATGACCAAGCTGTTCTATAACACACGTCGTCTTTCCACTTTCTTCAATACATTAACTAACGCCCACCCTTCTATCATTTCTTTTGTTTCTTCTTCATCTTTCTAGCTCTTGTGCAATTAGGACCACAAAATAACATTCTTTTTCTCAAATTTAAAATACCTCCTTAATTCGTCCATAACAGATTTAATGACTACAACTGTGTGTAGTAATCATTGGTTGCTTCAGAACACAAGAGAGAGGGGAGAGCAGGACCAAGTTCAGTTCAAACAAAGTTAGGCTACAAAAGTAGAAATAGAGTTGTTAAACTCAGTCATATGCGAATACACGTAAGAAAAAGAATTGAGCTTTCACTTTGTTTTGTTTTATATTATAAAATTACAGTTTGGCCGTACAAAAAAGTAGAGGACGGGGGCGTGGGTCCGTGATACAGTTTCAGTACAACGAAGGCGACCCAAACCTGGACCACCTTTGCAAAAAGTACCACCACGCACTAAGCTGTTTCCTTCATCATATGACATATATTTCCCCTCTTATTGGGACCCTCTCTACTTTTTACACCTTATTCCCACACGTATTATCAACTCGACTACACTTATTTCATAAACCTTATAATTTTTATATATTTATCATTGGTGACGGGTGAATTTTAAATAAAATCCAAATTGCATTTATATTAACAATTCAAAATAAAAATGTATGAAGCGAAATAATTATATTAGTTTAGTTGGTGTAAATATACATAAGAAGATGTTGCTTGGGGATGCGTCCCAACTCCGAAACGAGGAGGGGCGGTGCCAAGTCAGCCTCTGAAAGTGTGACGTCGGATATCCACTAATCCACCCTCGACAACCGTGTTGACAGGAAGATGGAAGCAGGTTATCCAATAATTGCCATGTCATCCATTTGGGTGGGTCCCTACCTTCCTGGGGAGGCGAGATTTCACCCATTCGGAAATGAAATACCCTTCTTCAAATCTTCCTATACAAAAGAGTGGGATAAAATTTAATGAAAAAGAACAAAAACATGATAAGCTACAAATGACATGATTGAATACATAAGTTTTGTGAACGTAATTTGGAGATTTGTTAGGATATGTGTTTCAGTGTTTGGTTAGTAAGAACATTGAAGAAAAGGAAAATAAATGCATGGCGTGATCCTTAAATCTTAACAAGTGGGGTTGCATGCTGAAATTATGGAAATGGAGACATTTAGGAATTAGGGGGGATGCACCCTACTTACCGAAACATGCGAAGTGGACCCACAAATCCCAATCATCTATCTCACTCTATTTTGGTAATGTTGCAACACGGACATCAATTTCCAGGGTTTATACGAGAATAGTGAAATTGATCGAGCTTGAGTGCCACGTGTCGTCATTCTATGCTGGAGTTAGACAGAGCTGCAATATGGGCAGCAGCGGGATTAGGAGGGGGTCCTGTTGGCAGTTTCTGGAAAGGCGAGGCATCCCCGCACATGGGGCGATGGTCAATCCTTTTGCAAGGGCTTATTATTTTAACATTTCTTTTGTTGTTTCTTACCAATATTTTAATGTTGTACTTGAGAGATAAAGTTAAAAGAGAACAAGCATATATTAATTGGTTGCCCAATGGCCAGCCTAGCCTAGGCTCGAGTCCAACACCCTCCCTCGTTTTGGTTCTCTTTCCTTTATATAATCATATTTTCTGAGCATGAAGTAGGCGTAGGAGCTGCCCGCTCAAGGCTCATGCATTCACCATTGGGCCTTGGCGGGGCGGCTCATATTTGGGAGCTTAATTTTACTATTAAAGAAGGGCGCACGCACAACGAGTTTGAGAGGCAACCCCCATATCGCCCATAGTTTCCCCTCATGCCTCTCCATTTGTTGGAATATTACAATTTTGAATATGGAAATAATATGTCAATCATGTTCAGTATAGATAAAGTGCTTAATTATTTTAAATAAAAAAATTCAGTCAAATATTTATAGGCATGATTTAACCTCATTAATTAATAGATAAATATACTAGGTGCATCCACGGAAAGATTAACACGATCAGTTAGTTAGTTAATAAAATTTGACGTGAATTGATGAGCAAAATAAAAAGGCGTCTTGTTAGAAGTTGTTCTTTCTTTTTCTTTTTTAGTTGAGACTCAATAAAATACAAACAAGTACATGGTGTAATTTTTAAAATGTAAAATTAAATAGAGATATCATTTGATACATCAGCAATTGAAAATGTTGCTACTAACACATTAAATTATATGACAAACATCTTTATTTAGTTATACAAATTAATATAGCTTAATTTTTATCAAGTTTTTAATTTAAATCGTAAGTGACATATAAACTGAAGAACACGAATTAATTATAAATGCATATTGCATTATATTATTTATATAATAATTCATATATATAAATTACGTCTAAATTTTTAAAAGATAAAATGAGATTGATAACCCAATTATAAATCTACCTCATTGATTTATTACATAAATAATGTGATTGTATTTGCGTACGAATTCCTTGAATAATAAATAAATATGCTTTTGCCTTTTGAAAGTGGCAGACATAAGTTGGTAATTATGTGAAAGAGCAAGGGCAGTTTCTAAACTTTCCCACTATAAAGTGATAAGCCCTCCCACTCTTACAAGCCCCGCAAACATTATTTTCCTCTGCGACAGAAACAGAGCGTGATTGGTTTCTGTGGTAAAAATGTCTGCCGGACTCGGAAAATGCAGCAAAATCCGCCACATTGTTAGGCTGCGCCAATTGCTAAGACAGTGGCGGAACAAGGCCCGCATGTCAGCCAATCGTATACCTTCTGATGTGCCCGCCGGACACGTTGCCGTCTGCGTCGGCACCAACTATACGAGATTTGTGGTGCGCGCTTCCTACCTCAACCACCCCGTCTTCAAGAAACTACTCCTTCAAGCAGAGGAAGAGTACGGCTTCTCCAATCATGGACCCTTGGCCATTCCATGCGACGAAGCTGTCTTCGAAGAGGTGCTCCGCTTTATTTCACGATCCGACTCGGGGAAGTCGAGCCGATTTGTGAACCTGGAGGACATTCAAAGGCACTGCCATGTGGGGATCAGGAGCAATCTGGAGTTGTGGCCGGAATCTCGACCCTTGCTTCATGGGTTCACTGAAAAAACCATTTGGTAGAGGAAACTGGAATTGGAAAGCCACTTTGATTCTGACCCGGGTATATTAGTCAGTCCCAGTTAGTTGAAGCACTAGTTCCCGCAGCTATCTATCCAATGAGGTGGACTGAGCTGAGTAATCCGAGCTCGTTTTCGGAAGTATATACTAAGTAGGCATTTTATATTATCTACTCGTGATTTTAAAAAAAAATTGAAGACGAGGTAAATGGAAGGAGGGAGTAGGTTTGGCGGTGGGGTTGCGAGGAACAGGAGTGAGTGTAACTAGATATCCCAATGCTTACAATGCTCCGGAGAATGCTGAGGAGATGGCAGTCAAGGTGGCAGAGTTGTCCACCGAGTCGTCCCGGGTTCCACAACGGAGTGGAGGCAGTAATAAACTTTGAAGTTGGAGCCTGGAGGAGGGAAGATGAATGAATTTTGTAAATGATGCGATTTATTGGATTGATTAATGGAAATGAAATTAATTGTAGAGAAATCTGAAATTTGCGCGGCTGAGGAGGCTTTATCTATCTTATCTATTATTCTATTTAATTAAAAGAAATAATCGTTTTAATTTGTTTTAAATTATTAATAAAATATTAATTATTTTTTTAATGAAATAATAAAAATAATTTGATTTAGTATTTTTATCATAATTAAAATTATTTAATAATTTTTTTAATTCTTATGTGTTAATTTAAATCAAAGGGAGTATTAGGTAAGATTGTTTGTGCCAAATGAAATGGAGGTTCCAACGATGGTAGGCGTTGTGGGAGTTATAATGGCACCAACCCACGTGAATGCAAAGTCTCCCATTTGCTGGGTTTCAACTTTCAACTGATTCCAGTTTGTCCCCAAGTCCCACCCCTTGGTTTTTGTGTGAATTGATCATTTGGATATGCCAATTACCTCTCATCTCCATCCACTTGATGTTTCATTTGTAAAAATTGTAACAAATTAATTTTATATTTTTTATACAAGAAGTGCAATACGCTAAGAATATAAAAAAGAAACGTGATAAGAATTGAATACATTAAACTTTGTAGCATTTAAATTCAGAAAATGTGAATAATGATTCTCCAAAACCAAGATTTGAGCTGATAAGGAGGGTTTGCTGTCTCAACTCTGAATTGGTATTTATTTCTGAGTAGCACTGGACTAGGCTGTTACGCAGCATAAAAAATAAATACTGTTGCATGACACATTCAACAAAATAAACAACAAATAATGAACTTCTTTATGTCCCCACTTACTTCATTAACCACTGCTCGTCTGCTATGCTATCTCCCTTCCTAGCTAATCCTACCTTCAAATTAATTAACCAAGTGTTTTATAAGTAATAACTTGTATGAAAATCTAAATTGTATCTCTTCTCCAATCTCTACATGAGTAGAATGTTTTTGTGTCGTTACTCACTCCACTTTTACATTATTCCTCCTTAATACATCCCACTAACTGTTTCAATTCACCCAAAATGCTTCAATTTTCAACTAAAACCAATTTATATGATTATATAAAATGAAAGTATTGCCGTTGGTTAATTAAGTAGGAAATGATACAGTTTGCGGGGTCTTCTTCACCATTCACTTAGTTTGCTCCTAGTTTGAGTAAACCAGATTAGCACTAAACCAATGGGCCTGACAGCGCTAATCATTTCAAGGTCCGTAATCATTTAAAAACAAAAAAAACGAAACCTTTATCCATGCATATTGTAGAGAGGCAGGAGAGGAGAGATGAAGGGAAATAAAAAAAAAAAAACCCAGTAAATCTGATCCAAACAGTTACTGAATTATGACTTTAATATATATGATTTAATAACAATCATGATTATATTATAAAGAGTAGAGTTTAGTTGGGACGGTGAAAGCAAGGAAAGGTGTATAAATAATATGATGTTGAAAATGACAAATGGGGAACAGCATGTGAAATGGTTCATAATATTTTACCCAACCAAAACAACATGGGTGTTCCTATCACAGCTTCTTTTTCCAGTGTTTGAGTCTAAGTATCCAATACATGGAAAAAACAGTTTCACCAATTTGAATTCCTGTTTTTGTGTACTAACCAAATTGCATAGTGGAATTAGTAACATGCGTTGGTGGTGGGAGGAGTCAGGAGCTTGCCACTTATTTTTCCGGAGGGTCCCATTGCATCTTCCTCTCCTCACTACTTGATAAAATATGCACCCTTTTTCTCTGTGGACAAGTCCATATGGAATTTGTTACTTCTATTTATGTATAACGAATATTTCATTTTTCAAATTTATTCACCATTACCACCTCAACATTACATTATCAAGCATTTCAATTGGGCCGCATGCTATAAGTTGTGAGGAAAAGGAGGAATTCAACCATGTGAGCCCTGTTCTTGAAAGATCAAAGCTGTGCTCTTCAATTTCATGGTAACTAGAAAGTAGGTTCAAGTAAAACCTTTTACCAGATTTAGACAGAAAAGGAGTTAGTGACTCTTCATTCTATTGTAGAAAGCGCTGCTAAAGGTCTGATCTTTAATTGTTTCCACCATTCTGCATCCTCCAAAACAATGTATGAGCAAGATTCCATAGATTTTAGAAATGTTTCAGTAACAAGTCACATGAAGAAAGAAAGAAAAAAGCCTTCATCAAAGTGTAGAAAACGACCCGGCATAACCTGAGAGAGGTTGAGCTACCAGACAAAGAAGAAGGGGTGACTATTCGGTTTTTTTTTTGGGGGGGGGGGGGGGGGGATGTTACCTTGGGGTAGGTGGACCGAGTAAAATATAAATGCAACGATGGGGCTTTGGTCTAGTTTTGTTTGTAACATTGGGAAGAATGAGCTAAGGTCGGTGCCTGTTTAGAGAACTATTGGGCCATATTACATGTTGGGCTTGGATATGAGAAATTATTCATGGATGCCACAACGTCTTGGATTAGGCAGTTAATTGTTTGAATGGTGAGGAAAAAAATTAAAGTATGGGGACGGCGTATTAATGACAATGCCGGTTGTTAGAGGTCCAAGGTGGTACGATTGCAGCATTAAGGTCCAACAGCGACAAAAGGGTCCACAACCGACGAATTGGAAGGAGAGAAACATTTAGTGAAAAATGAAGGACGAAGCTACAAGCCTACAAGTTGGTGTAACTGAAGGGCGGCCAGATGAGGTAAAGGCGTGCATGTGAACCTTCAATACCTGCACAGCTGCACTATAGTGTCCAAGATTGGCAGGCCACGCCACTCAGCTACAAATGGGCGTCACCATTACCCTTCCCACTTCCCCCTTCCCCCTTCCCCCTTCCCCCTTCCACTCACAACCCAACAATCATCACCCACGCTTTCTCTGCAACCCATTCCCCAGCTCAAGCATGAAATCATCGCCAAATATTTTCTTATTCTTTTGTTTTTCTAGCTACCCACGCATCCATTTATTCTTTTCTTCACTGTTTCCCCTTTTGCTTTGCGAGACTGTAAACAGAAGCAAGGTTAGTATCAACGAATAAAGCGATACAACGAAAGGAAAAATCTATTCCAATTTCATAAAGTGAATGGATGTCAAACTTGATTTATGATGCGGTTGGGTGTTTTTTCTTTTGTCCAAATTGCAGTAATGAATAAATGTGCCCAACCATTGCTTTCGATGATATTTGTCTTCTAGAGGAATATGCTCAATCACTTTTAACTGTTGTTCATTTGCACCAAGCTTGTCCATAAAGTTATAGGATCCTAAATTGGACGGTTATGGGGATTGGGAAATGGCCAACACAGTTTGAAAGGCCACCGTTCCCCTTCCATTTCCAGCTAGGAAATGGCAGCCTAGAAGTACAGCGTGATTTGTGAAACGGGAAACCCTTGCCCTTGGGATTTTGATCATCTCAATTCTCAAAGGACTGGTGTTTTGGAGGAACATAATTAGCCAAAATCCAACCGCCTCATCTCATCCAATAATTGTACCAAATTCAGAACCTGTGCCTGTGCCTGTGGGCCAACCAAGTTCGTTACCGTATGTACCCATATTTTATGTCCCTTCTTATCCCTTCTTATCAGTGCATGTATGCCTTTTTCTTTTTCTCTTAAAAAAAAAAAAAGGTTGCCAATGACACTATACCTAGATATCAATGTCATCTTGAAAAATAACATATGTTAATTGTGACTTGTGATGTATGTTTTTATGATTAAAAAAATGAACGAATTAAATAAATAAAAGTTTTAGTTGTGCACTTTCAAACATTCTTTTAATTTCTCCATTAGCTGCTTACAAATATCTATGGGCTGCACATGAAAATAGTTGAATTGTACTATATATACCTCATCAAGATACTTAATGTTTTGTTTGACCATATATATATAAGTAGCACTTAATATAAGTTGATAAAGTAGTTGGGAATTAGATTTAGATAAAACGTTTGAGATTGGGATGAGGGGAGAAAAAAAGAACGTAAGAAATGTTGATGATGGTATGGTAAGTGGGAAAAAGTGAGTGAAAAACAAAAACAAAAAGTGGAGATGGAGAAGTAGCAAAGGCAGATCGAATCCGAAGAAAGAAATGAAAAAGAATAGTTAGCGTTGGCATGATAGAAAGTGTATAGGGAGGTGGGGGATGGGTCCCTCCCCTTCTATCCCATCCCCTCCCCTCCCCATAAGGGTATAGTTTTGATGCTATTAAAAATTCTTTCGTACCAACAAAGCAAAGGTTGAAAATTCCCACGCCTAAAGATAAAACGCGTAGCTATACAATTATTAACAATGACGCTCCTTCTTTGGCTTTAATTTGCAGCCCCTCCCCATCATTCCCTTCGATCTACTCGATCTCGATCTCGATCTTGTTTTTGGTATTAACCAAAATCAAAGACTTGAGACACAATAAGCGACTCATCACACCTTTTCACATGACTCAACATATACATATATGTATGTATTTTTAATTGTTAGTGCATGTGCGTGTAACTTGGGAAAATGACAACCATTGTCTGGTGTTTGACAATTTCACACATCTTTTCACATTTTATGCGCGCCTTCTAAAACAATCTACGCATTTCTGTCTCGCTTACTATGTGAATTAGCTCTATTTCATTTATAATTTATTTAAAAAAGAACCAGCATGGACATCGATCTTCTCTTCAACTAATCAAGAGAGGCTAGAGAAGAGAATACCCAATATTATTTGACGACAAAAGTTTAGAAATTAGACCACACCAAACCACAATACATTGTCATAAATAATCCGCTCGCTATTTTATTAGATTATGCCATCGATGTTCCAGCTGGAGGAAGCATGCATCTTATTCCAATTCTTTAATTTCTGACATAGATGGTGGATTTGTGAACAACACTGACCGGAAGTCATAGCTAGCAGGAGCCTGGAGGGAGGGGGGGGGGGGGAGGGTCGCCATCTGCGCATCATCCAAATCCAAA
>JASKGM010000008.1:4836834-4857601 GCA_034509205.1 Ceratonia siliqua
CCCCCCCCCCCCCCCCCCCCCCCCCCCCAGTGTCGCCATCTGCGCATCATCCAAATCCTAATTCTAATGATTGTCAATATGTAATTATGTTATGATTAAGCTGTAGTTGATGTTGATGTCTTGGAATCATCCCTGCCCTTTTACAGTAGTCTCCTCTGCTCTATGTTTTAATCAATACTAATCATTCTAAAAGACAAACAGGCTAACTCTAAAGTAACATGACGGGAATACACATGTTTCAACCACAAATTCTGTGACGCCATTTTCGCCAAATGTACGGCCATGATTAGGTTTGCGCCTTGTTGCGTTGTACGCAAAACTGTGGTTGGTGTTTGAATATAAACTTGAATTATAAAAGGGTGGTCGATGAAGACAATTAGTGGATAATAATAATATTTGTTATCTGGTAGTTAGCTTGTCTACTTCACTGTCCTCTTCTATATGTATGGTGAGGGACTATACATATTATTTCATTTTCAACACCGTTCATTAATTCATCCGGTTATAAATATAATGATATTTAAAGAATAAAAGAGGTATAATATTGTTATTTGCCCAATTAGTGCATGGGGTTGTCCAATTGTATTGTTTCCACAAGATAATAGGAGTTTAGAAGGCATTCAATTGGTGGAAAAAGTGACTCTCTAATGACAGCATACGGCATACATACAAAGGGATCGATCATTAATTGGCTAGCAGTGCACGCAACAATATTTAAGACACCGATTCACCATATATAATATAATTCCAATTTAGGTGAAATATATATATAGGTAATGAGAGGTGAAGTCAATTTCATGAGTGCTATACTGCAACTCCTTCAGTTTCTTGAACTCCATTGGATTTCACCAAGTCGCCTGCCAAAGGGCCTGGGCATTCATTTGTTGTTTTCAGAAGACCCTGTGCCAGTGGGGTAGTAGATTAAGATAGTAGCAATTGGATGGATATTTGGCTTTAAGTTTAAATAAGAAAGAATGGGAATGAGGAATGAGGAATGCGGAAGGAAGGTAAATGGTAAATTTTTGGATAAGAGAAGGATGGTGATTGGTAAACCAAATATGGTCAGCTAAAGTTGACTCATGGTTTTTTTTTTTTTTTTTTGCAAAGAGAGAATATGTTTGCCGACGCAGTGAGGGTGGATAGACAATAGTGAAGGGAATATATAGTTAAGATGAAAAGTGGGTGGGTTTTGGGATGACGCGTGTGAGTGGAGGGTTTACGTGGTTCCCTTACTCTGAAAGCTCTATGCAACACTAATACGTGGGTGCAGGGGACCACCTCTCTTCCTCTTTCTTTAGCCTTAACCTCATTGGATCCTCTTTATCTCTGATATTAACGGCACCAGAGGCAGAGGCAGAGGCAGAGGCAGGGTGTCCACTCTCAAGTCTCAAACACTGGTGCATGACATGGTTGAGAAAATGAGAGAGAGCGATGCATTTTTTGAAAGTCAAATCGAGGGTTTAGGTGCGTCTTGACTTTTTTGAAACACTTGTGATTGAAGCTAAGGGGGTAGCTTACAGGTACGAACAGAAGCTGTCACCTATGTCATCAAAACTCGCTGCATTTATGGTACTGGTCTGTGCCAATGCCCAGTTCCCAATTCCAGTTGATCCGAGCTCATCCATTTTAATTTTATATAAATTCAAATTGGAACACAGACAAGCAAGGTTAATGTTTTGGCTCAAAGATTAGACTGCTAACAATTAACTTCTGATATTTTCATGTAAGTATAGAAGAAAGAGGGTCGTCTTTTCTACGTGGACTGTCTGCCTGTCTCTGCCATTCCTCTTATGCTCCACCTGTGGGAGCGTTGTCCCTCTTCTCACAAGAATAGGGATACTTTTGAGTAGACTGGATTCTCCCTTTTCTTATTTTGGTTTAACAACGGGGGCACATACAACATACCCCTCTTGTTTCTGTGTAGAGTAGGATTTACCTTTGGAAACCTTTACCAATCTAAACATATACCAAAAACACCATTTCCCTACTCCCTTTCCTCCCCATATTTTTATCATTAACAATATAGATACTTTGCCCACGTGATACTATCCAAAAATAGAATAAAATATATTTTAATATTATTCTAAGATATTTTATTAAAATTGTTTAATATATTCAAAATTAATATTATAAAAAGGATACATTTATAATTAGGTGCCATTTAATGCATTATGTTGTTTTAGGTGTTTTATAATATATTTTTTTATTTTATTTAGTAATGATATAAATATTAAAAAAGTTATTAAATATTCTTAATTTTAATAAAAAATAATTATATTAGATTAAATTATTCTTATTAAAATTAATTTAAAATTTTGTTATTATTTTATTAAAAAAATAATTAATTAATTAAAAAAAATAATTAATATTTTATTAATAATATAAAATGACATAATTTAAAATAAATTAAAATTCTTAAAACAATTATTATTTTAAAACAAAAAAAATACTCTACTTTTTTAAATTTATCTTTAAAAGAATAATTAGAGATATCTTTAATGAATTTGAATATAGAGGGATAATAAAAATAAGGTGATGCTATAACATCTTTTAATATTTTCTCTTCTTGAAATATAATATTTTAAATAAGATTAGCTTTTGTCAATATTGATTTAATAAACAAATAAAAAAGATTCTCAATGTGAAAAGGTGAGGAAGGAGTGTGATTTTGCAGTGGCCTGAAGGTGGCAGTGCATTTGGAAAGCCGCCAGGTCATGTAAGATGAAGCCAAATACCAAATTGGTGAGCTGGACAGAATACAATGCCAGTGACGGTGTGGCCCAAAGTCGTAGTAATCACACTTTGTCTCAATTCTATATTATTTTAATTAATTCAAATTTATTCTCTTTCTCTTCTTTTACTAAACACACAACCAAACTCTGGTTTTCCACTTCATAATTCAACACTCTTCTTTCCATTCATTTCAAGGGCCAATTGCGTCAAACACCAAACTTTATTTATTATTTCAATTAGTTTTATTTTAAAAAAAAAGAAAAACACATAAATTTAACGGTGATTTGTTTTTGTAGCTTTTTCAACGCCTCGCCTTTTAAGTGACACCTAATTCCGAATATCTCGGCTTACCCACCACACCACCACCACCTCCACCTCCACCTCCGCCACCACCACAGTACCTCTGCCACCTCCACCGTCCCTGCTTCTCATTCTCGTTCTGTGCTCGCAAAAACTGGAAAATCCCTAATTGAGATCCTCATTGCTAAATCTGTCAAGCCTATAGCATTGCAGCAGCTGCTACTCTCGCATTATCTCACACTTTCTCTTCACTCGCATATTTTTTTTCCGGTAAGCCCATTTTACTCATTTTCCCCCTTCTTCTTCTACTTTTATTCTCCACTCAATACCGTCTTCTAATTTCTGATTGGATTTTTCTCATCTTTTTTTCCCGGGCTTCGAGCCCTTTTGCGCACACACTTCTTGTTAAATATCCTACTTATTCTTTGTTTCTTCCAGTTTCTCTAGATTTTTTCCCATTGGAGACTCTTTTTCTTTTTTGTCGGTGAGCTTCTGTTCCGCGTACCTCTATTTCCATCTCTTCCGGTTAATTAGAAAGAAATCGTAGGAGGTCCAATTTGGCTTCCAAATAGTTTACAGATTTTTCATCAGATTTTAAACTTTTCAGGACAAGCTCTTCCCAGCGATTTCATTGTTCATATCAGTGCTGGTATCGCATGCTTTGGCTATAGCTTATATTCACTTCTATGAAAAATGCCTTTGATTCATTTGGATCTTGGTTGAGCTATAAATATTCATTGGCAAGGCTTTTTACCCACCCTTCTTTCCCTCACGTCATTTCGTTTTCTCTCAAGTTTTAGTGTTTACTGTATATATTTTTCATATTTTTGGTGTACGGTTATATCGTATGTTGTGTTCCCGTACTTCTAGGATCTTAGGCCGTCAATACTCAATAGCAGAGCGCTCAGAGATTAGATCTTCAAGATCGCCGTTTTATAAATAAAACTTCCTTCCTATGATACTCTGGCTTACTGCACCCTTCTTCTGGGCATTTCACGAAAATAATAATCTGAGTCAGTCAGTGACGATTGATGAATTCTTCGAATCATAAGCAACACGTTGTGCTGTTTCCTCTTGCTTTTTGCGCATTTTAGGGGTTAATAGAATATATTCAATGTGCTTTCAACACCGAACTTTACTGACGGTAGAAAATGATGACCATTCCCATTTTTGGGTGTTTTGCTCGAGACCTGGAAAACATGATTGCGTCCACCTAACTGCGGCTTATTGCACTACTTCATATAGTTACTATGAAGATAAACGTTTCAGAATAATACCCATCCAGTAGAGTTCATAGCCATTGACGTTTTAGACCGTCTGGGCAGGTCGTCCTGTGTTGTGTGCCTTTAACCTATATTGTTGAAAATTTTAAGGTATATTTGCCCAGATGAAGACTCAAGTCAATTTCTCATTATGCCTATATGTTTTGTTAGGGGCTGTCTCATAATTCAATCTAGTAAATTTGAAGGTAGTAAGATGATAGCATTTTGTGTAATGATGGCACTGGTTATCAATTTAGGATCATACTTATACTGTTCTTTCACCGTATGAGAATCTGGCAGTACCAAATAGTAAAACCCTCTCTTAACCTTCCTAGTTTCAGATGGACCGGCGCTGGCCCTGGAAGAAAAAATCATCTGACAAGGCAGTGCTTGAGAAAGCAGCTGCTGCATTGGACTCTGCTGGTGCTTCCACTCAGGGCAATCAGGTAAACTTTTTTAACATTTCCAAAAAAAAAAAAAGTCTAAAATCTGTGGAGAAAATGTTCATAAATCACCCACATTGTTGACTGCCATTTTAAGAAGGTCAATTACCCCAATTTTTAATATATATAGTATTTTCCCTCCTTACATATTATCTTTTTAAATTATTCTATATGTTGACATTTTCATTATGCAGGTTTGTTATTTTGTGTGCTTACATTCGTCTTTTGTTTTCCTTACTACATCTGGAAGCATATATACACTTTGTGCCTGCCTTTTAATTCTATGATGAGCATATGGAGTACATTATCTATATGAATATATTAGTTCCCTTGCATAAACTATGGTTCTTGTCCTCTTTCTCTCTGTAGGACTTGTAACTTTACATGACTAATACTCTCTTGGTTCAACAATGTGATAATTTACATATATATTTTTCTTCTTTTCTCCTTTATGCCCCCCTCTCTTATGCAAACAGGATAACTACAAAAAGCCAAACTATGTCCAAATTTCTGTGGAGTCATATTCACATCTGAGTGGTTTGGAGGATCAAGTGAAGACATATGAAGAAAAAGTTCAGACTCTTGAGGATGAGATCAAGGAATTGAGTGATAAGCTGTCAGCAGCAGATTCAGAGATGACTACCAAGGAAAACCTAGTAAAACAACATGCTAAAGTGGCTGAAGATGCTGTCTCAGGTTTGTTTCTTTAATGATGTTACTGTCTAAAAGATTTTCATGCTTCAAGCCTGCCTTAATATAAAGAGCTTGTTATTGTTCTTAAATTTAGAGTTTAATGGATTTCCTCTTGATTTAGGCTGGGAGAAGGCTGAAGCAGAAGCTTTGTCATTGAAGAATCATCTAGAATCGGTCACTCTTTCAAAGCTCACTGCTGAAGATCGTGCATCACATTTAGATGGTGCTCTTAAAGAGTGCATGCGACAGATAAGAAACCTGAAGGAAGAACATGAACAGAAAATTCAGGAAGTTGCTCTCTCTAAAACCAAGCAATTAGACGAGATTAAGGGCGCGCTTGAGGCAAAGATAGTTAACTTAGAACAGGAACTCCTTAGGTCCACTGCTGAAAATGGAGCGGTTTCAAGGTCCTTGCAGGAGCGCACTAACATGCTAATAAAAATAAGCGAAGAAAAAGCTCAGGCTGAGGCTGACATTGAGCTTCTGAAGAGCAACATAGAATCCTGCGAAAGAGAAATCAATTCACTTAAATATGAACTTCATGTTGTTTCTAAAGAGCTTGAAATTCGCAATGAAGAAAAGAACATGAGTATGAGATCTGCAGAAGCTGCTAACAAACAGCATATGGAGGGTGTCAAAAAAATTGCCAAGTTAGAGGCAGAGTGCCAAAGATTACGTGGTCTGGTGCGGAAAAAGTTACCCGGTCCTGCTGCACTTGCACAGATGAAGTTAGAAGTTGAGAATCTTGGCCGAGATTATGGAGAAAGTCGATTAAGGAGGTCTCTTGTCAAGCCTGCTAGTCCTCATCTGTCCCCTTTGCCTGAGTTCTCCATAGAGAATGTACAGAAATTCCAGAAGGAGAATGAATTTCTTACAGAGCGTTTATTGGCAACGGAAGAAGAAACTAAGATGCTGAAAGAAGCTTTGGCTAAACGTAATAGTGAATTGCAGGCCTCAAGGAGCATGTGTGCAAAAACCCTGAGTAAACTTCGAAGTTTTGAATCACAACTTCAAACATGTAACCAGCAGAAAGGATCTCCAAAATCCATCATCCGGATGACCCATGAAAGTATTTATAGTCAAAATGCAAGCAATGCACCAAGCATAACCTCCATGTCTGAAGATGGAAATGATGATGCTGGAAGTTGTGCTGAGTCTTGGGCTACGGCATTAGTCTCTGAGCTTTCCCAATTCCGAAAGGAAAAGAATACTGCAAAATCAGACAAACCTGATGCCACTAATAAGTTAGAACTAATGGATGACTTTCTGGAGGTAGAGAAGTTGGCTCGTCTATCAAATGATTCCAATGGAGATACCTCTGTTTCAGTTTCTTCGAACAACAAAACATCTGAATTTGTGACGAATGATGTATCAGAAATCAATCCTGGCATAGATGATTCTTCTGAGAAGCAGATTGATTCTAATCCATTGCCAAATCAGGTGTCTTCTGGTACAGTGTTGTCAGCACCTGATCCTGTATCTGATGTTGATGGCTTTTCATTGACAGAGCTTCGATCAAGAATATTGTTGGTTTTCGAGTCCATGTCTAAGGATACTGATACACGAAAGACCCTGGAGGATATTAAACATATTCTGGAGGATGCGTGTGGCACTTCTCTCCAGCAATCTGTAGGTTGCAGCATTCATCAGGATATCCAGCAACTCCAGCTTTCTGATTCTTCATGTGATAGGCAGGTTAATCCTGAAGATGCAGGCCTAAGTCTTGAAAGGGATGCCACTTTGTCCCAGCAAGCAACAGAATGTGTGCAAATAAATTCATATATGGAAGCTGCAATTTCAAAGATTCATGACTTTGTATTGTTATTAGGAAGAGAAGCCATGGCAGTTCATGACATATCTTCTAATGGAGATGGAATGAGCCAAAAGATTGAGGAGTTCTCTGTCACCTTTAATAAAGTTCTATGCAACAAAGCAAGTTTGTTGCAGTTTGTCCTTGACCTGTCTTATGTTTTAGCTAAAGTGAGTGAATTCAGATTTAATGTCCTTGGCTACAAGGGTACAGAAGCTGAAACTAACAGTCCTGATTGTATAGACAAGATTGCTTTGCCAGAAAATAAGTTAGTTCAAGACAATTCATCAGGAGAAAGATATCAAATTGGTTGTTCCCGTATTCTTAATCCCTGTTCTGATCCCGAGGTTCCTGATGATGGAAATTTGGTGTCAGGCTATGAACTGAATGCTTCATCAGAAAAATTCTCAATGGAGGAGTTTGAAGAGTTGAAATTAGAGAAAGAAAAGGCTGCAATGGATCTGTCAAGATGCTCTGAAAACCTTGAAATGACAAAGTCTCAATTACACGAGACTGAGCAACTTCTGGCAGAAGTTAAATCACAATTGGCTTCTGCGCAAAGATCAAACAGCTTGGCTGAGACACAGCTGAAATGTATGGCAGAGTCGTACAGGTCACTTGAAACACGCGCACAGGAGTTAGAAACTGAGCTGAATCTTCTGCGAGCTAAGACAGAAACTCTGGAGAATGAACTTCAAGATGAAAAGAGGGGTCATGAATATGCTTTGGCCAAGTGTAAGGAGCTAGATGATCAATTACAAAGGTTAGATGCCCATCCAATATCATATTGGGTATTAGTACTGAGCTTAAGTTATGCATGTTCTGCCTGCAGTCCTATGTGCCAGCTATTGATCTAACATTTGTTTATGTTGTTCTATAGAGGAAATTGTGGGATGAAAAGTGGGGTTTCATATTTTTCACTTGCTTTGCAATGTTAATTTACTGCACATATTTTTCCGTCATTTATCAAAACCTCTAACACAAGTTCTGATTCTAATTCCTGTTTTACTCTGTTAGGAATGAGAGCACAGCAGCCGAAAATGACCTAAAGACCAAGCAGGTAAGGTTGTAGTTTCATTGTGAAAATACATTGCCATGTTGGATTTAGTATCTCATATTGCAAATTTATATGAAGAAATTATGAATGTGGGTAACATTTAGGATCTAATGATGGTTAAAAATATCACAATGTGCATCTCATTCCAGGTGTCCTCTGTGTTAGATATGTTGTAAATCTAAGATTGAAACCTTTTCTTAATCACAGGAGAGAGATTTAGCAGCTGCTGCTGAAAAGCTAGCTGAGTGTCAGGAAACCATCTTTCTTCTTGGTAAGCAGTTGAAAACTCTGCATCCCCAAACAGAGCAAATTGGATCTCCGTACAGTGAAAGAAGTCCAAAGGCTGAAGGCTTAACTGAAGATGAACCTACTACTAGTAGCCCAAATTTGCAAGAACTAGATCAGGCTGAGATGGACAGTGCTACTTCTGCTTTTCTGCAGAGACTGGGTGAGGAGTCCCCCTTGCATTTTTCCAACAGCTTACGTAGTCCAGATAATGAGGCAAACCTTCCAGCTAGATCTCCGGTAAAGCCTCTAAAACACAGGCCTACCAAGTCAACCTCCTCATCAGCGTCTTCCACTCCTACACCAGAGAAACATGCGCGAGGGTTTAGTAGATTCTTTTCATCAAAAGGAAAGAGCGGTCACTGAGCTTGTAGCTCGCAGGCTTTGTGATTTTTCATGATTAAGGCCTTATGGTGATGACAATTGAAAAGCGCGCAGACCCCTTCACGGTGAGTTTTGGGTTGTTTGTGTATTAAGAGGAGGATGCCATTACTGTCAGGTGATTCTTGTATCTAATGGTTGTACATGGTAACCATATGTTTTCTTCATTTCCTTTCCATTGGTATTTTTATCTGTTCTGTAATTTAATTAACAATGATGACACAGTCTCTGAACTATTACAGGATATGTTGAATATATTGTATTTCACAAGCTTTTACATACCATATTTCTTTACTAGCAACAAATAATATATTGTTAAAGTATCCCCGATTTATAATCAGTGACAAAGAAATGAAAACAATTTGGGCATATGAAAGGTTAAGGGTTTTATTTTTTATTTTTTTGTTTGGAACGGTTTAGCTGATATATCTTAAAGGAGAAAGTTTATTCACACACTTACTTGAGGGTTTATGTAAGTGGTGATCTCTTTCTGGATGATGTGGCTTTTGCCCAAATGGCCATATCCCACTAATCCAGCATAGGGGAAGGGGTCGCAGAGCACTATTTTAGCGTATGCGGCTGGCATTAAGGCCTTCGACAAATTCATCGAACGGTACAAATCCCGGGTGGAGCCCAAACTAAGCGTGGCTGTGGGGGGAAGTTCGCATGTCAAGATTAGAAGATGGAGTTGCTAGGGCGTCCTAGGCAAGTTGAAGGTCCCCAATGGGCGTTCAGTCTAAGGCAATAACAGATAATGATGATATAGGTTTTTAGAAATGCATAATAAATAAGCTTACCCAGTAATTGCATTATTTCTGTGGTATCCTTCATTATATATATTATTATATATTGATTAAATTTGTTGGGTTGGCATCCTGGACTGGTGCGCAGTGTGTAGCAGTTAAACCTTTGTACACATGGTTTAAATAAATAATAATTCTATACTCACTACAGATCAGTACCAAATGGAGAATAGGCAAATCCGTGTAACTACTTGAGCTAAACAATAACACCCAGTCGCAGAGTAGCCACAGAAATGGTAGGAATGAATAGTAGCATCCCTGTTAAAAATAACGCAGCAAGGACCACCATTCCCTTCCCTCCAAAAAGAAAAAAATATTATATATATAAACAGTGATTATATAATTGGTCTTTGTGGAATAGCGTATTATAAATCTGAAGAAACTAGTCTTTATTATACATCTTGATTATGACTTTATCCTTCTGTAATGCATAATAGTTAGGATAAGCATAATGTGACGTAGTAGCAACCTGATTGGATTCCCTCACATGAGAATATGTTTTTATTTCGCACTTCCCCTCTCCTTTTGTCTATGTATTTAGATAACAAATACTCCATAAATCAGTGTATTTGAATTCTTTCAGATTTCCGCAATAGAAGCAGTAAATTAAAAGCAAAAAACGCACATTTGTCCTACAATAAAGCTTTTAATTAACTGGAAAAAGAAGAGGATAAGCCAAGGAAAGATTGCGATGAGCATTAGTCTAAAAACTAAAAAGACATGGAAGATTGAAGAAGGAACTATGTATTGAAGCTATGAGTGATTAATCTAATTTAATTTTAACTGAAATTCCAACTGGACTTTTAATCCTTAAGATATTGGGTCTTGTGACATTTTAAAAGTGATGGCTCTATTTTTTATGTGAGCATGCCTCTATATGATTTATGAATCAGGTAAGAGTGGTCCCCTGTCCTTCTAATAATTTATTTTCAGTTGATATTATACAGAAGCAGAAGGCATCCCATCCCAAGTAATCCAATCCAGATGCTAAACTATTAACTAATTAGTGAATAAGATGAAAACAAAAAATATTCCAACAGTCAAAACTATTAGGAAGCATGCAAGATGGTCATTTATTTGCATGTTACTTTCCTGTATCTATAGTTTTATTTTACTTTTTCTGGGTTTGTCCTATTCACCAGAAGCAGATGAAGGAACGCTTAAAGCCAAAAATTATGACTCGTGTCAAAACACGACTACTAGTTGGAATGCAAGCGTTGTTGAGTTTAGTTGAGGTTAACATCAAACTTCCATTTATTTTAATCACAATATTTGAATACCATGACTTAGTCAAACAATTAACTCATCACCTCATTCATTGTATCTGATCTCAGCTACTCTTTTTTAAAATGTTAACTTCTCCTCATTGCTTATTCCTCAAAAGACGTTAACATGTAGCCATGAGTTAAATCCTGTTGTTTTCCTCATGCTCTTCTTTCAAACTATAAGCTTATGCCAAACATTTAAATACTATAAAAAAATTCAGGTAAAATTTCTTACAGATTTTTCAATTAATATATAATACACGTATTATAATAAATATTAAAAAATTGGTTAATTAAGGAATCTAATAATAACTTAATAATAAATGTTTAAAAATTTTACTTAAATTTTATTTAAATAATTTAACTAATAAAATACAAATTTGCGAGCCAACTCATATGCTGATATAATTTGGTTACGGTGAAACTGAAATCTTAGTTAACCTTGAACTAATTCAGATATGGTAGTGGTACGACGTTAAAAAATTGAAACGTGCAACGTTGTGCTTTAAAGCTCAACACACTGCATGCTACACAAGGGGGTGGGATGAAGCCTATAAGAAGAAAAAAAAGTCTTAGAAGACATGGAATATATTGTGTGTTAAATAAAAGTAAACTTAAATATAGAGTTAACATGGATCAGTTGGGAACTGAGGATAAATTTTCGTCACTCGTGTCCAGACATTCCGTTTTCCTGTTTCTGTTGGGGGTGGTTTCGTAACAGATTTAACGGCTACAACTCTGGATTCTGTAGACTTAGCCAGATACAACCTTGGCATAAATTATTCAAACACAGACAAAACCCTTAAAACAAGTGCATGCCTGTCTATATGATACAAATTAATTAGGCTTACAGCTTTTTGAGTTGCATATATATGTATGTATATGTGGTTCATTATCAGATGATTTCTTTCACTAAAAACAAAAAGGGAGAGAAAGGTAAGGACAGGCATTATCCTTTAATTATAACTAAATATGTCAAGCTTTCTAGATTTACAATAATCTTAACCCAGAAAATTTTTCACGGGTTTGTTGAGGTTAAAGTCTAAAATAGGAACCGAAGAAATTCAAAAACGGAGAAAATCAAGTCAGAGAAGCAGTGAAGCAGCTTCATCTTAATTTAGCTGTTTTCTCCTAGTTACTTTTGACTGCCTTGGTCTCCTTTCATGATCTGAGATTGGATGTAAGAGACTCAAAAACGTCTTCTTCACAAGGAATTGTGAGACCCCTTTCGTGATCAAAGCCAAACTCTTCTTCTGCTTGATGGAGCAGCCTTTGGAACTCTGCGCGACTAAGAATAGAGATTGGAACAATGTATCTGCTTCTGTTTTCTCCAACGTATACAACGAAGTGACCCTTGGGCACGTCCAAAGGGAGGCCTTCATCATCATACCCTTGTTTCCTTCCTAAGCTTGAGCATCTCTTCAGAATTTGCTTAAGAACTGCTGTTTGAGCAAGTCTGTTCGATTTTTTTTGAGTCATTTTGGTGGGATTAGAGGGGGAGAAGTGAGAAAACTGAAAAAGTGGGAGCGGTTGAGATGCTGTGAAAAGAACCAAAGGGTGTGTGGCTATTTATGGTGAGCTTCAGATGTGAGAGAGAAACAAAGTCGTGGGGTTGTGGGGACGAAGGACAAACCCAAAGGTTTCACCCAAAAAAAATTAAAAAAAGGACAAGCCTAGGGTGTTTTGGGGGTTTGTGCGAGCTCAAGGACAAGTTGGAAGCCAAACCCTTGGGGTTTACTCCCCCCTGTTGCCCTTCCAAAGGACAGCTTGGCCCCTCTCTCTCTCTCTCTCTCTTCAGTCCCAACTCTCAAATCTCTGTCAAATCTCAATCTCAAATGATATTTCGTCATTACGTACTACGGTACTAACAAGAAGTAGCATCCCCGCAATTTCCAAAGTTCCCTTTAACTGTTTTTACCATGGTATTCGTTCTAGGGAGACCATTTTTTGCTGTAAAGATGAAACGAAATGGTGAGAGCATAGGCCAATTACCAAACAATTGAAGTACCCAACCCTTTCTTCACGACCACTTTTATGGCCTTTCCCCTTTGTGGTACCCATACATGCATGCCTAATGCCTTGCCTTTTTAGTTGCTCCATTAATTCCAAGTCTCAAAGACGCAGATTTTGCCTTGTCCCCTGCTTTTGAGCCGTTTGACACGACTTTCCATTTTCCTGTTGGAACTTTTAGATTCCCGGTATACAGATAGTAACTTTTCTAATTGACGGTAATTAAGGAAGTTACAAGACTGACCCTACTGCCAATTACTAGTAATTATCATCGATTGTGGCCTGTTGGACTTGTGACAGATGAATGCATTATTCGTCCTTTGCTGTTGCTAGCTACAATTGCAGTTTGTGCTTCCCCATCCCAGGACATTTCATCTAATTTCCTCTTACCTGAGTGATTGTAGTAGTGATCTTTCCCAGGACACTTAAACCAACTGGTGTCAACTGTCAAGTAATACGAATGGAGGCCTACAATTGGTTTCTCTTATCACTTACGGTTCTTACAGTTAGTTTTATGCAGATGACATTCAGTTAAAGTCATTTAAGAACTTAGATAATTTGATAACTAGAAAAAGCAAAGACGTCCGAGTATACATGTGCCTTCAACAATCTAGCCAGAAACGTAATAGCAACCAGTGGCTCAATTAGTTTGTAATCAAAGCCACACACAGCTAGAATATTGATTCAAACTTGAAAGATTAATGTGTAACATGAAGGCACGCATTGAAGAAAAGGGATTGGAGTTAGGGGGTGGTCCTGGTTCTACATATATAGCACTATAGCAGTCAAATAGCAATACAAGGCATGGTCGTTATCAGAATAAATGAGAAACAACTGCGCCTGGCTGTCTTGTTCGGGATAACTACTAGGCATGTTCTAAGGCCAATACAAGGCCACCAATTCCTCCACTGCTCTATCTCTTTCCCGCGCCCATCAGTACCTTCAATGTACGAACGTCTATATGTGTTTATGGCTAGCCGGCACTACACGTGATCATCAGGCATTATATAGACGACTGGGAATCAGAATGATGGTTGTTTTAACTTTTAAAGGCTTACATATGAGAATAATTAACGTCCATTTCAATAGACAAAAGTATAAGTGGATGCATGGAAATTTCTTCCTAATACATATCTAATCTGAGTTCCTTTTGTAAATTAGTATTATGTACCATCCGTCCTTTGCAAATTGCAAGTAACAATCCAAAAGATATGAGAAATATACCTAATTAACCATGCATGATGGAGAATCCTCATCTGTTTTTCTTATGAGAAATATATACATTCCACCCACTCCTCATCTTCTCAACAGCCAAAAAGTAAGAAAATCCAATATTAATTTATGCGTATGGCAAAAGGAAGATGTGCAATTGGTGCAGGTTGTATATATATCTAAAAATATCTTTGACTTCCACGACTAGCTAGCTCATATATATAGAAAACTATTGACATATATAGCATTTCAGAAAAGTCAAGTTATGGATGACCAATTCACCATATATAAATAAATCTTGAATGCGAACTGAAAACTGAACTGGGCCATCTTGTGTCACAGGCTCAGTCTTCAAAAGAAGCTACCCATGTTCTGTGAATGAGATCGACAAAAACAGGAGGAGGAAATAGGAAATGTGACCCTACTAGTACTAATTAGCTAATGAACCAGGGCAAATTTCAAGGGTAGAAAATGTTGAGCAACCTTCCTCTCTGCCACCTTCTCTAGTTGAGCACATGTTGCCATGTTACTTTTGCACTGAAAAGCTATGAGGCTGGGTAGACAAAGGATCACAAAGCAGGTAGTAAGGACCTGTAAGTGTCAGCACCAACAACTTTTCCCCAATTCACCAAACAACATTCAAACCCATAATTTACCCAAATTTAGAGTGCAAACAAAGAGAAAACTAGGGTGATCAAGTTATAGATCTAATGTTGGTTCAATTGCTAAAGTATGGTGTCTGTATATAGCACACAAACCTAACAATATACAAGAGGGCATATATATATAATTTTGCATAGGAAGATATTTGAGTGCATATCAAAGAATCAAGTGAAGAAAAGCTCTACACCCACGATAGTAGTAATACCGTCCATTTTCGTAACTCAATACACTTGAACTATACCTGTGACCTAAACCCACCAAATATATGATAGTGGGATACTGTGAGTCTGTGAAGTCACACACACATCTGGAAGAACACAAATTCATTATCTCCTAAGGTGAAGGGAAATGAAAATGGACCCATAACAACTCACCTAGGAATCACGAGCACCAGACGACTTTACGGATGTACCTCTACCATATTCAGAATCACGTGCTGCATCACAGAAAGTGAAACATTAGTATCAAATACTGACCCATAATGAGGGAACATAATTATTTAAGAGGATCGGGTATATAAATCATTCAAAAGAAGGTTAAACTGTAAGATTGAGAGTAAAAAAAATTTAGTAAGACAAACAAAAAAAGGATGAGCCAGCCAAAAATAAGAGGGTTTACATGAAAAATTAAGATAAGATTCTCTTATTTCTTTGTTTATTATAATTAATATCACAAATTACAAGTACAATAATATTAATTATCACAAATCTCTTAAAAGATATTATTATAAGCCAATTCCTTTCCATACAAGCTACAGCTAGCTATAGTTAAGGTCAAAAATATTTGTCTCTTTAATATTTATTTAATTCTATTATAAAAATTTTCACAAAAACATTGGAAGAAGGGGACTAGGGCCCTTCCCTAGATCTGTCCCTGGTTCCAGTCGATGCTTAAATTCATTCCTTTATTCCTCTTTAGCTAAAATATGTTTAATGTCAAACCATAGAACTTAATTTATTTGCTATTCAAATGAATATATTTAAGAAATATATACGAGAGAAAATATGTTCATAAAATACGTGAGTTATTACATTACAAAGAAAAACTGCATATCTTTATGTAGACTAGAATTGATCAATATCCCCACCATTACCATTCTGCAACTACAATGTGAATTAGCATACTGAAATATATATATATATATATATATATATATAGAGAGAGAGAGAGAGAGAGAGAGAGAGAGAGCTAAATTTGATAAAATGCTTCAAAATAAATTAAAGAAGAACTAGTTAAAATCATAAGACTCAGAGTCACAAGCCTGCTTTGCTATCAAATTTTTGCATTATGATTTTGTTGGATTCATGGGATCGAAACATCTAAGGCTCCTACCCCAATATATTAGCTGGAATTTGAAATATTGTTGCCTCAATCCTAAATTAAGCGAGACTAGATTTTTCTGCTATTATTACTTACCTTTTTTCTTGCAGGGTGCAGGGGATTAAATCCACTTTGGTCGTCCTTATAATTTCACTTACATTACATTTGTTGTTAATCACCCATGGCCATTACAAAAGCTAAATGTCACCTTTCTCATCCAACTAGTTGCTAACTTCGTTGGAGCTTTCAACCGATAGATCCTTCTCTTCTTCTGGAACACTGCGGGTCTAATATACATCTTAAACTCTCTTCTGTTCTTTATTATTAGTGTTTAGTTCTGTTCTGTCAATACCTTCTGTTGAAGCTTCATTTCTTTGGGTAACAGAATACAAGCAAATCCAAGTCGGTACAAATGATCCTGTGAATTGAGATGAACAATGTCACACCATGGTCCATACCATAGGCAAACATGACCTGAATCTTAAAAAGAAAAAGCCCAAAGAGAAAGCGAGAGTGCCAAGACTGTTAAGCAAAAGCAAGAAAGAAGAAGAAGAAATTGAGTCCAGTATCTTTTCATGTGGGTCAAATTTAGAAGTGAGTGAACCAGTTCCATCATTGATCTTACAATAATAGCACAGACGTGGGAATCCATGAAGGCTTACTCAGAAATTAGTTATCATATCCATACCCAAAGGGGTGGAAGAAAAATGAAAAATCTGCTCTTTCGAGCAACTCCAAAAATTACAGCGTTGCCAATCCTAAGTGAGATACCTCAAGTAAAAATTAAGTGGAAGATAAAATGATAAAACCTAATCGACTTACAGAAAAAAGACAAAAGCATTAAGCATCCCTTCATTCTTCAAGTTCCGTGCCCCAATCGTGGTTTGGAATTCGCATATTCCATCTCAGAATTGTGAGTGAGTGGCTTTAGTTTACAAAATCCTTTGTATTCCCATATCTCGCCTCTAAACGGCCGAACGCTGCAAGGGATTCAAAATGGGAGTGCCAGGTTTTTATAGGTGGTTGGCTGAGAAGTATCCGTTAGTGGTGGTGGACGTCACCGAGGAAGAACCAGTTGTTATCGACGGCATCAAAATTCCAGTGGATACCAGCAACAAGAACCTTAACAACATCGAATACGATAGCCTCTACCTCGACATGAACGGGATCATTCACCCCTGCTTCCACCCCGACGACAGGGTACGCTGCTACTTCTTATATATCCTTATTGCATGCTTTCTGTGTTAAAAAGGGGCAAATCCTAATATCACCAGCGTATTTTGAAAACAAGTAGAATATGACATTTATTTTTCATTGAGTTGCTTTTCTGGAGTTAGAAATTCTTTTTTTTCCCGCAAAGTTCAATGTTATTTTCAATTTGCAAAAGGAAGTGCAAGTGTCAATTTTTTGCACTGATTTGAACCTACTGTAGTTATTAACTTTTTCTTCGCCGCATTGTTTTCACGTGCAGCCATCTCCAACATATTATGGTGAGGTGTTCCAGTGCATATTTGACTATATTGACAGGCTATTTGTCATGGTGCAGCCTCGGAAGCTGCTATATATGGCTATCCTGTGTGTGTTTGGATTGGAGTATTTGGTTATTGCAAATTTGTGACATATCATATGTCTATATTCTGTTTGAAACTTATGCCTTGGATTCAACTCCCAAGAGCTAAAATGAATCAACAACGGTCTAGACGATTTAGAGCAGCAACAGATGCAGCAGATGTGGTATGTAATGCTAGATGGTTCCACCACCTGTCAGCCCATTTTGGGTTTTTCGGGGGGTATTTCAAGTTCTTTCTTGACTTGATAATGGCAGTGGCAATGATTGTGTGGTTTTGACATGTTGCACAATATTGCATTGCAGACTTTTATTTTATTTTGTTTTTTGTATATTTTTTTGGATATTAGCACTTAGCATGGGACTTCAACTGAAATTAAAGATATACTGTCTGCTCAATCATTGTTTATCTTAAACTCTTGTTTTCTGCTATTGAGTTGCATGCCATACTCATACCATACTAGTAGGCATTCAAAAGCTTTAATGAATTGCTCAGTCCCAACTGTTGGTGTGATCACTGATGATTATTATTGAGTACTTCTCTACTCCCCACTTATGTTTCTTAATGTATATGTGAGCAACTTGGAAAAGAAACCTAGATATGATATGCTATTAATTTTTTCTTTTTCTTTTTGTGTGACAGTCTGCTGAAGAAGCAGGCTCAAGGAGGAATTTGAGAGGGGGGGGGGGGGGGCCGAAAGCTTCCTCCAAAGAGGAGTCACAGGTTTTTGATTCGAATGTTATTACACCGGAACTGAATTTATGGCTATTTTGTCAACTGCACTTCGGTACTACATTCATCTCAGGTTGAACAATGACCCTGGTTGGCAAAATATTAAGGTATCAAGCTCCTCTTATCTTTCAATCTGTTGGCTGCTGCATATGTGTGCCTTAGTGGAGAGGAGGATAATAATATGTTGCTATTTTATGCCTGAAGGTTATTCTTTCTGATGCAAATGTTCCTGGTGAAGAGGAGCACAAGGTTATGTCTTATATTCGTCTACCGAGAAATCTTGGTGGTTATGATCCAAACAACGACATTGCCTGTATGGCTTGGTATATACCTTACTTCAGTATTTTGTTATTCTTAAACGCTTAACATCTTTTTTCTTTGCATTCAATGTCTTCTTTGGTTTGTTTATTATGGACTTAATTATCTGATCCTTATCATTTGTTTTCATATGGCAGGATGCTGATTTAATCATGCTAAATTTGGCTAAAAACCACGAAATTCATTTTGCAATTGTTAGAGAGGTTAGTGTTCGTGGAGATTTACTTTGCAGCTGAAATTGTTTCTCTTTCACCAACTCTTATTTTTAGCACTTTGTCATTTGTTTTGAACCTCAGAATTCGAATGGAGTAAAAATTTAAAATATTTATATTTTGAGTTGCCTGTGAAGAATGAATGTTATTAAGTTCAGAATTCATATTTTTCAAATGGTTGTCTTGATAGTCTAGATATTTTTCAGTCCTTACTCCTCTCATTTGCATCTTTCTCATGCAGTTCCTAAACATTTGGACTCTGAGGGAATAGCTGGAATATGAGACGAGAATATCCTCCTTTCAAGATTGATTTTGAATGTATTGTGGATGATTTTATCTTGATGTGTTTCTTTGTTGGCAATGATTTCCTACCACATATGCCTGCCTACACTAGAGATTCGTGAGGTATGATCTACTCTAGATCTTTCTTTCTCTCTCTTCTCCTTTAAGCATGGATTTGTTTTGGATCTTGTGCCTGACATAATTTTCCAAGTTTTTATTGCAGACGGGAGCAAGTGATCTTTTTGTCTTGTCTGATTTTTTATAGGCATTGTAAGGAATGTTATTCGACCTTGAAAGTGATGGTTTTCACTTGCATGCTGTTTTTTAATTATATATCTTAAAGTCAAACTTCATTATGAAATTTGAAGTATGGATTACAATCTTAACAGTTCTGCAAAAGCATTAGTGGCTCGTCATTTTTAATTATCGTTATAGCACAGCGCGTATTGATTGTCGCTGTGGAAATTATTTTTGCTAAATATTTCGATTAACAGTACAATAATAATAAGTGGGGGTTTTGGGTTTTGCTTGATTGACTTGTCGAATCTCTTGATCTGGCAATTTGTCTGAAGTCACTAAATTCTGACATGCTGATGCTGTCCATGTAAACCATGTTGTGTTGCATGGAATCGATGCGTTGTTAGTTGGAAATATAGATTTGATGCATAGATGGAACTTAGTTAAACTGGTTTGGTTATGTTGATAGGCATGTCCTATGCCTTAGCCGTACACGTTGGCGGGGTCTGAATGAGAATTGAGAAGACAGTGGGTGATGGACTGATGGGGATTGGGCGTTGAACTAGAGAGTATCAACATCTTTCTCAAAATGTATATATATAAAGTTGCAAGTTGCAAATTGCAAGCAAAGAAGCAACCCAATCACGGGTGTCGCCCGTCCTAAATCTCAGTCCTTTCGCCGTGTCTAAAGATGACGAGCATTAACTACCCTCCCCTGCCACCCAAATATTCTCTTTTCTCACAACTTGGCTTTGGGAATATTATTATCCGTTGCCCAACTTGAGGAATGATTCAAAAAAATGAGCGGCCTACTTTGTGGTTACTGGTTAGCCCGTTTATGTTCATACGTGCAAAGACAACTAAGGCTCTTCTAATATGACCAAAAAAAATAGAGAAAAAACTGGAGCTTGTAAGTTTAAAGAAACGGCAAAATGTAATTTGGTAATGAACACAAGGGTGGTGCTAATATTTTATATCATTTCGTAGGGTCATGTATATTATTTATTTATTTTGCTTTTGATGGTTCTCATAAGTGCTTATAAAATTTCATAATAAGCTAATAATAGCATGCATTTATCATATTTCCAGAGAAAACCTTTACCGTTTGTTTAGGATATCTTCATTCTTATTAAAGTGGGTTGATGATCATCTAGGGAATTGAAGAGACAAATTTTCCTTCT
>JASKGM010000008.1:4857701-4872315 GCA_034509205.1 Ceratonia siliqua
GTAAATAATATACACACAATTTCTCATTTTTTACCTCCTCTTAATCTTTGTCTTTATTTGATAAGTAATAACTTCTTGGTATACTTTCACTTGAATCTCAAGTCTCATGAAACCCTGAGCCCTGTATCTTCAAAGTAAACTAACTTCAGCATATCTTGTTACTTGATTTGTTTAGTTCGAAGGCATACTTTCATGTAATAAATCACATATTATTCTGTATCGAAAAAAGCTTTCGGGTCTTTCTTTTCATAGTTCCTTTAAGTTGATTTATGATTATGATTCCTTTGTTTCAATTTCAACTTAACTTTTCAGGATTTCATGAATGGCTCAAATTTTAAATCACTTAAGTAATTTCAGTTAAGTTTTCTTCATCTTCTGTCTGAAGACAATGCGTAGGTTTGTAATTGCGAAACCAATGGGACATTATTATCTAAACTTACATATAATTATTTGAGACTTTTTTATTAAATTTATATAAATAAAATTTGGATACAAATTTGTACTAGAGTGAAAATTGTTCATTCTAAGATTTCTCCAATTAAAATTTAGAGATCAAACAAAAACAAATTGACTATTAAATCTTTTACCTAGATGAGTATAAACACCTATCTAGTTCTACTTATGACCATTCCTAATTTAATATTTTGTTTATAACTTATTTATTGAACCAACCGAATGTATTAAATGAGTCAAACTCAAATCCAAACCTAGTATACTACTTTAGATGTTAATACACCAAACCCAGCCATCAATTAAATTTGTATGATAATTCAAAAATTATGCATGAATGCCCAGCCCAGCCCATCAACAAATCTAATCATACTTGAAGAGATATGGAGGCCGCGAAATAGGAACTTTTTCATTATACCCAGTCCCAGTGAAATACATATTGCAGTAAGAACAATTTCTAGTTCTGTACAAAAGAGATTTTTCAAGGAAGAGAACCTCAATAAATAAGCATGAAAAAAAGCGCACTAAATCTTAAAATAGCAGACAGGGAAAAATTAGAGAGAAATCAGTAACTTAGAGAAAGCGAAAGTCAAAAGGTACCTTTTTGGTGCTTTTATTGCAAAGCCCTGGTGAAGCTAACTGCAAGGATGTTCGAATGGCAATGAAAGAAGAGCAAGAGAGAGGGAGAGAGAGAGAACGAAGAAACTGAAGAAGGGTACGTGATGCGCAATATGAAGCTGGGGCGCGCCCAAACCAACGCAACTGTAGTAAACAGAGGACTCAGTGGATTTCAGATCCCAAATATGAATTTCAGATTGCAGATTAAGGAAAATCGTCACCTTTGCTGGTAAGATCGCCTCTGCCTTTCACTCTCTTCTCGTTTAACCTAAGGCTGAGACTGGGCTCGATTGGAAACCAAGATGCAGCGGTTGAGAGAGTGACGAAGATGCAGCACCTGCGTGTTAGGGATTTTCGAAACCAGAGGTGTTGTTGAACGAAAATGAGGGATTCTGGTATAAGGGGAGAATCGAATTGGGGGTGGGTTTAATGAAAACAGTTTTCTTAAAATGGTTCTCCGTGTTTTCCAGAAAACAAGAGATAAAAACAGGCAAAAACATGTTCAAATTGTTCTGTGTTTTCTGTTTTTGAGTCATTGTTTTAAAAAACTGTTTTTTGAAAACAATTTGAGAAAACACCTTCCAATCAGTTTTTTTTGTTCTGAAAAAACAAAAAAACATAAAAACTGTTTTTAAAATACATTCCAAACACCCTGTTAGTAGTTATTACTCTATTGTTTTGGATAACTATCAATCTCACCTTTTCTTTTCTCCAGGTCAAAAAACAGAAAAACAAAACTAATTTGTCAATATAGGATGGCAGTGAGCGTCATGTCCCACCAAAAGCTTGTTAGCCATGAATCATTGTTTTGCTTTTCCCTAATTTGACACGGCTTCCGTCCCCCCCTCTTCCCCACTCGGTTGATTTTCAACTTTCCATCTTCCCCTCCACCCTATTTTCACATCTATGTACTGTGAGTTAAAAGAGAATGAAACACCTTGACGTTTTTGAATCTTGAGGAATTTCATCAATGTAGACGTCAACTCTCAACATCACCGAAACTTTCTGCAACATTTCCTATTCTAAGTCAACATTCCCCTCTGCTTCTCTCTCTCTCTCTATAGCTCTTTCTTACCCCCAAGTGCTGCCGAGCTTTTCCTCGTGCTTTTTTTCAGTTACTACTACTTAATTCATTTAGTTTGTTTAATAGATTGTGAACCGATTAAAAAACTCAATACATCACTTCTTTGTCTAGGTCCCCAGTTGATGTCGGCAATACGTGATCAAGTTCCTACTGCTGAAAGTGGTTTGTAGAAAATTACGATATTCAGGTGTTCTTGAAGATGAAGTCAAATTTTTAGTTCCTCCCTTAACGGAATTCCTCCCAACCACAAAAATAAATCAATAAAGAGGAACCTATTTCTCCTATACGTTATAGAGATTGATTACTGATACAATGAAAGGCAATTATAGATCACACTATAATCATTTGAAAAGAAAAAAAAAAAAGGAATTGAGATATATTCTAAAAACAAGTACAATAAAATAGCTCGGACATGGTGAGCTAACAATGCCAAATCAAACTTCCCCGTGTATGGTAAACTATTTAGACGCTACAGTTTACAGTACATACAGTCCAGCATAGTACTACATTTTTTTCCCCTTTTCGTTAGCTAGGAAATGCATAAAGCTACATAAAACACAATCTGATTGATATTCATACTCAAACATCTATAAAGTCTGTAAGTTTATTTTTCTTCATTTTGGGTGGAATCGAGGTTGAGGGGAAAGTGAGGCGCGGAGGGGCGGATATAGCTTTAGGTAAAGGATTGAACTGCTGAAGATGAGGTGACTAAACCTGACAAGAGGCCGACTATGACGGCACTGTTATATGTACTTGGTTCCGCTTGCATGGAATTATTCCTGGAGTCAATGTAAGTCTCATTTAAGAAGGGTCCACCAAGAAGTGCTCCAGTGGCTAAGTTGGGATTAGGATCGGATGACTCGAGCCATTGGAAGCCATCTTTGCAACCAGTTTTTGCATTAGCTGGAATTGAAGCTCCCCTATGATGCACGAATTGCGGGAATTTATCCCCATATCCCACAAGAAAACTCATATGCATAGGATTCTTGCCCAAGACATAATCAGCCTGGAAGAATAACGAACATTTTCAATTTGGACACGGATCACTTCTGGCAGAATAGTTGATATTAGGGGCAAATGATAATGGACGCATACCTGAGATTTGGCAAACTTCCGAAGATCTGATGGGGTGAAAGAATCTGAATCACATTTGAGTTCGGCAGTCTGCGATGTAAGCATATAATCACTGTAAAGTGCAGCTAAGAATGCAGAAGCAACAGGCTGCTGCAGAGAGTTCCATTCGCTGACCCATATAAGACCATCTGTATTAAAGAAAAAGAAAACTAATTACAGAAAATACAACAGTAGAATTGTCATTCTAAAAACGCAATTTGATAGTTCAAATCAATAACAACATCGACATAGTGTGACAAACGAGCCTGGACCAGCAAGACAAATAAGCAGAATCCATCTTCAAAGTAACATTTCCCTTGTTGGATTTTAGCACTCAAATAGCTTTATTTATTTAATGAGCGAAGAATGGAATGTGGTGGGGATTAAACAAAAATATTATATAGCTTTTAACGAGAACATTACTGTCTGTTCTGCTTTTTGTGGCTGTTGGAGAATCTGGAAGAAGGCCACACATTACAGCCTCTGCTGTTTTCCTATAATTTTGGAGACCAGAGTCATATGAGTTGGATATGTCCTTGGCCTTAAAGAAGCTCAATCTGGATAACAAAACCTGCACCAAGAAAACAAAATTATTTTAGGATATATATATATATATATATATATATATATATATCGAAATCGAGTATGCTCGCTGATATAACTAGATTACTAGAAGCATCATCCAGGGAGAGAGAAAGCCACAGGACTCCAAGTTAGCTAACTCTGTTAAGAAGACAGAATTTTAAGCCACTAGGTTCCTTCTGCCTTCTCCATGTCCCAAAATGGGACACGTGATGTGTGGGTTGCAATCAATATCTAAAAGCCATTTCCAACAGCAGCATTCACGTCACTTGTGAATTATAATGGTCTTCAGTTATATACACAATAATGGTCTTCAGTTATATACACAATAAAATCTGGAAAAAGGTTAAGTATTTCTCAGTAAGAAGAGAGGAATCTACCTGAGCTCCAGCAAGCTTGTTGTCCCAACTAAACCAGGTTGGACTTCCCCAATTAGCATAGTCTTCTCCATTTTGACCTGTCACATACTGAAGGTAAGAATCATCTTCAGTAGCATGATAGAGCCAGCTAGCTGCCCATAAAAGCTCATCACCATATCCTGTTGAGTTATAATATGTTTGGACTTCGGGGATGTTCTCACTGTAAGTTCCCCTTTTTTTGTCTGCAAAAGTAAACAACTGTTTTGCATGCTTGAGGAGAGTGCTTGAATACGTAGAATCAGTTTTCTTAAAGACCAAAGATGCTGAGGCCATGGCTGCTGCAGTTTCAGCAGCAACATCTGTTCCAGGAGAAGATGTGTTAACCTGTGTGAGTGGCCGTTCCTCAGTCATGGCTTCAGGCCTATCCCAACATTTATGGTCCAATACAGGATCACCCACCTGCCCAATGGTAAAATTTTAGAATATGAAATCGGTTAGAACAGGTTTACTTGAAAGCCTGCTTGGTAATAGGCTGAGAAAGTCCTAACACCAGAAGAGAAAGGCTGAAGCAATTGAGCTTAAAGAGGACAAAGAATAATCCAGATTTATATAATCACAATTCACTGATCTGTCCTACACAATAATTATCAAATGCACATACAATGAAGTCCAAAAAGCAAGACCAAGGGAAGTAATTATCAAATGCACATACATGGCATTAACACCAAAAAAAAATCTGGGGAAACAAAATTATCTTAAAAGTAGAAATCTATTTCTGGAAAACCAAGAATATATTATAGCTATACGGGACTTCCCAAGAATCGTGGAGTATCTTAAATTTATGCATACCCACTGGCTAAGTTGCAAATAAAGCTAGAAGTCGAAAACTACAGCAACCTGAATGTAAAGCACATTCTCAGTAGGATGAGCATTGATGAGATAGTCAGTGATCCACTTGAGTGAATCTTGAGCAGGTTTCAATTGGCCGACAGCATCCATTTGATCTCCATATTCCAGGATGGCCCATGATAACACCGTGGCAGTAAAAGCCATTGGAAAACCAAACTTCATGTGATCCCCCGCATCGTACATTCCTTTTGATAAATCCAACTTTGCTTGGCTTCCATCCCGAAGACCTGAATCCCCTCTCCAAGATATTTTGTTGTTGACCAACTTACCAGCTGCAATGAGAAAATATGGTTTTAAAATCAAATAACCCATTGAGAATTAGAGATAATAGAAATTAAGAAATGTTACCATCGGTAGCAAACTATAACTCAAATATTTAGGGAAATAAAAAAGCCAACAAATCTAAGGAACTCAAATTGTTCATATTTGGACAAATATATATTACCTCTTGCAGATTTAGTTATCAAAGCCTACAAATCTAACGAGCAATCTACCACTTTAACAATGACCAAAAATACAAGACCCAAAAGGGTGAATTCATGTAATTTAAGAAATACCCAGAAAAGTTTTCTTTTTCTTTAAAAAAAATACAGATGTATTTGATTTGTTGGTTCAGCTGACATGTTTCAGAATATACCCCCCAATACTAGGAACGATATTAGAAGCTCATCTAATTCCAGATCCCATATGTTGTATATGTGCAATCAGACAGCCAGAAAGCGAAAGTATGATTTTGTTGGTAGAATAAAGAAAAGGCATAGAAACTCAACAATTATATAAAAGAAAAGCAGATAGAAAAGAAACAGACAATTGATTCATACACATTGCAAAATGCAAATAAACAGACAAGAAAGATTACATTTTTGTATATCGAAAAATTGCATTGCAACTTTGAGAGCGGAGGCATATTTTTGGTCGATGGCACCTGGGGGTCCCGGAACCGGAGCTGGCTTACTGGAATGACCAGTTTTCTTTATTACCGTATATACAATGGCTCCGACGACGAGAGCGAGAATTAAAAACGCCAAAAACCAGCCGCAACATCCTCTGGACCTGGACTTTCCTTCCATTTTAGAGAATATGCTATAATTACCCTTAAGCCCAGGGAAGCACAAGTAATCAGCCGCTGGATCTATATCAAATCCAACACATTGTTCAGAAACAAGTGGTAGTTCCAAAGTGCCCGTAGAGCGCAATGTGCAAGATAAATTTATAGCTACCTGAGAGAGAGATCTAGTTTTGACAATGGCTACCTTTGGAATGCGGTTACAAGACAGGCTTGATTATACTGAAATGGTTGAAACAGAAATTGAAAAACCAAAGAAAGCGAAGCACCAACAGATGAGTAGATGAGTTGGATCTGGGCCAAATCAACGATACAGTACCCGACCCGTACGCAAAGAGAAGACAGTGGTAACTGGAAATGGCGGGCTCTGGATACGGCGCCGACGACGCCACATGAGAGGTATATTTTGGGTTTGATAGTTGAATGACATAGATGCCCCTGATGTGGTTTATAGAAAGCATCAGATAATATCGGGAAGGTTCGGGAGGGTATCAGAGTAAAAGAATCGAATCAAGAGACGACTAATGTCTGCTTCGTCGGTGGGCTGTTGTTGATATGGACCGCAGACCGGCTACTGACCATTGGGTGGGCGACATGGACCCTTCTTCTTAAACATTTTTTTATTTAATTAGTTAATCAATTTATTCATGTATAATCTCCTCGTAAATTTACCCACACAAATTTTTAATTTCTAATGCTAAAACAATAATAGAGTAAATTTTTTAAAATATTTTAATTATATGATCACCATATTTCTTATTATAAAAGTATATATAAATTTATTTTAAAAATAAAAAATTTATAATTAATAAATTTTAAAGTTGACTTAATTAAATAATTTATATATCTAAATATTATTTATAAGCAAATAAAACTTGTGAGGTTTAAACAATTTATTTATTTATTTTTAATATTAATATAAAAACATAAATAAAAATACTTAAAAATGTTTAAAAATCTTTTATAATAAAAAATAAATAAATTTAAAAGTTCAAACATATTAAATAAATTTTAAAATTTTTTAAATTAATAATAAGTATATTTATGTGTTTTCAAGAAATAAATAATTAAATTAATTTGTAAAGTGTTTTGTATATATTTTTATATTAAAAAGAATGATTGTATAATTAAGATATTTATTTTAAAAGAATAATTTATTCAAAATAATACCACCTAAACACAAATATAGAAAACTAGTGAATGACCTATTATTATCTAAATAGTAAATACATAGAAATTTCACAAAGTCACAACCTGAATTTTATACATTGATAACAAACAATAACCTTGATTGGGCAAAAACTTTGGATGCGCTTGCTTTTATGATATATTATTAGTAAGGCAGGAGTAATTTTGTTCTTATAATTACTTTTTTTTTATAGAAAAGATATAATTGTATTGTGAATATTAATGTTACGATAACGGTAAGTTATCAATGATTGTTGTTCATAAAAAAATGTAGTTATTATTTTCTAACTGTATTAAAAAAATTAAAATGATACTTTATGAAATTTTTTATTTTTAATATTATTTTTAAATGATTTATAACATTTGAAAGAATAACATTTATGAAGTGTTATTTTAAAAAATAAATATGAATAAAATTATTATTTTTGTTATTAGATAATTTATGTATAAGTTAAGATAGAGTAGTAACTAGTAAATATAATATATATATATATATATATAAAAGAGAGTAGTAAACAGTAAGGTGGGAGAGGGAGAACCCCCTAGTCTCCGGCTAGGGCAGGGAAATACAAAAAAATTTAAAATACGCGAGGGGCCGGGGCCGGGGCCGGGGCGAGGTTGGGGCAATCAACCATGGCTATTGGGCAAGGGCGATGAAATTAGCCAATCCCTTGATGACATGTTTCCTTCACCCCCATTTAAATGCTCAAAAATCAAATAAAAGAGTCAAAATTTTCTTCGCTGCTTTGGTTTTAGTTTTGTGTACCCTCGGAATTCATCAATCTTCCTCCCTCGCTCGCAGGTGTGACACTGCTTTCTTCTCTTTCTCATTCACAATCACATTCATTTACATCGTTGTTCCATTTCCTTCCTATAATTCCTGCTATTCACTCATTGATTTTCCCTTCTTCACTAATTTACTTGTACAATTCAGAAACACATCAACATCGCTTAGTTTCATTTTTCGTTGTTCTGTTGTTTTCCGATTCACCCTTATTATTTTTTCTTGCGTCATGTCTCCTAGGGTTTTACTCTCCCATTATTTTATTCATTTATCGGCTTTTACTTATGCATAATTCCCTCAACGCCCTTCGCCATTTTACTCAATCGCCCCTTTTTGTTACCAGGAGTTTTTTACTATGATTTCCTCAACAGGAACCAGTGATTCCTATCCCAAAACGCCATCCTAGGATCAATCCATTTTTATGTTGTCTTTTTCTTCGAAATGGATTTCATTGAGTTGCTAAGTCATGTTTATTGTTAAGCTCTGAACTTCTCATAATATTCTTTAAAACTAATAGTAGATGTTGCCACATCCATGTAGATATTCTGTTCCATGTGCTTATTCACAGTGCTGCTTGTCTGTATGCTGTGCTGTTCATTGAATGGATCCAGGAGTTAATTCTGAGTCATGATTCACTTTTGGTCCACACATGTTTTTTACATGTCCATATTGTCATTATTCATTACTAATAATGATTGAGATTCATAGCGAGAAATTCTTTTTCTTTCTCCTTAAATTCTAGTCGGGCGAGTTTCCATGGAAATGTCTATAAGCATTAGCATAGTATTGAATTGTATGCATTTCCACACGTGTAGATGGAAACTGAAGCCGGTCATCAACCCAAGCAAGAGCGTTCGAGGACAAGATGGACAGCATCCCTTGACAAGATATTTGCAGACTTGGTTGTCAAGCAGATTCAGCTGGGGAACAGACCAAACAATGTTTTTGACAAGAAAACATGGAATCACATTCGTGATGAGTTTAATAGGCAAACAGATCTCAATTTCAATAATAATCAATTAAGGAAGCATCTGGATGTTCTGCGGACACGCTTCTATAATTTGAAATCTGCTTATGATCAAAATAATGACTTTGTCATGGATGATTCTTGCTGCATTGGCTTTGAACTATGGGAAGACATGGGGGTAAATCCTTTTTCTTTGTTGAAACATTTTTTTTCGTTGTTCACCATGTTTATTATGAATTCTGATAGGTTTTATGGCACAGCCTAGGCCTGAAACAGTGAAAGTGAAAGACTGTCCTATATATGAGCAGCTCTGCACAATATTCACAGATTCTGCTGCCGATGGGAAATATGCCCAATCTAGTCACTATGAAGAGTTTGACAAGTCTGTGGGAACAGATGCTGCTGGCTTAACTTCATGTCTTGAAGGTGGAATCTCACATTTTGAAAACCCATCATCGTCATCGAAGTCCATACGGGGGAATACCTCAACTCCAGAGAAGATAACTAAGAATCTTTTAGATAGGAAAAAGAAACGACCATCTGAGACTCAGACTCCCAGTCTGGATCAAGACACATGTGATACTATGGCAGAAGCTTTGTTAGAGATGGTTGCTGCTTCAAGGTTAAGGACAGTTGTTTCAACTGTAAGTGATGATAAATTTTCCATAACAAACTGCATTAGAGCTCTGGACGAGATAGAAGGCATTGATCAACACCTCTACTTTTCTGCGTTGGACCTCTTTGAGGACCCTAGTTTAAGGGAGACATTCATATCCTTAAAAAGTGACAAGATACGACTGGCATGGTTACAAGGAAAGTGTGGTAGAAGTACTTCCTGTTAGTTTTGGGAGTCTGCAATCTTTGTTTGCTCAAGCATAGCGAACTACTTCTTGTTCATAATATGGCCTCCTTTTTGGCTGGAAGTAATACTGTTTTAGTTCTTACAACATGTTGCTGTTTATTTACCTGTGTCATTTCATCTGAACGTGATGTCCACAGATTTTACCTCGTACTTTCCATGCACTGCTTATGCATTTCTAACTGTTAAGTGCAATTGTGGTTAATGGTCCTTTGGTTTGATCTGGAGAAGATAGGTTGCAGATTTTGACCTTGATAAATGTCACAAAACACTGTCCAATTGAGCATGTATCAAAAATGACAAATTTGGTCGTAACTTAATCTCATATTTCACGTTTCCTCAGAAAATTATGTGTTTTATTTGCTTCAATAGTTCATTTGTAATTTGGAGCTGGCAAAATTGAGCAGGAAAAACCTATATAGCACAAAATCCTTGACCCAAATTATTCACTGTGTCGATACATGCCATATAATGCTCCCCTGAAAACCTACAACTTCTAACTTTGCAAGGGCTGATTCATGCCACAAATGCCCGTGCAGAGCAGACATCCATCTTACCAGTTTTCATTCAGAAGTATCAGCTATTTAGAAGCCCAAGTATCAGTTATATTCAGAAACATTGGCAGATTGAAATCCCAAATGTCTACACCATGAGATTAAACCTCTGGTGTGTTTCACATATTAAGTCAATGACTCAATGTCGTCTCTTTGCCGGATCAAGTCAATCTTGAAGTTATTTAGCATAAGGCACTGTTTGGCAACCAAAATAAATCAAGGGGAATGAAAAAAGAATAAAGGTCCCCTGGACACAATTCTTTTGCCCAATTCGTGCTGACCCGCTATCGCTTGAAAATTGTAACTACGTCTTACATCTTTAAGATTCGAGCCTATCATGACCTACTTCCATAGGTCTTGCCTATCATGACAAGGCATTGCAAAGGTGCTACGAAATCAATCCACTGCAGCTGCCTCATGGCACCACTCACTTCCTAGCCGAGCAAATCCGACACACTCTGTATCTTCAGTGTAGGCTTTAAGGCAAAGCAAAAACCAAACAAAAAGGAAAAGGTTATTAAGAAGCTGTTTTTAGCTTGATAGCTTCATTTTTCTTCTGAAAATCACAAATAATATGTGACATAAAAGGAAGTCCATCTGAGAATGTTATCAAGGTGTATAGGCTGCTAAACAGCAAACATTGAAAGGTATACCTAAGTGGTCTCCGATCCACAAAACAGGCGCAGAACAGGACATAAAGATATTGACCAGAAACATTGAAAATGGTCAAGGAAAAATTTGTACTCTTATCCTGTTAAATGTCCCTTTCCTCAAAGTCTCAAACCTTCTATATCAATAACTCAAACATGAAATCACGGAAACAAGAAAGTTTTCTAAAGCCAAAAATAGCAGATGACTACTATGTCTTTAAAGGAGCCAAATTAGGACACTGGCGCAAAAGTAAAATAAGAACACAAAATAAACTATAAAATAAAACTCAAATTCTAATTTAATCAATATTAATAACAAATAAGGTAACCACTATAACTGACTCAATGCCTATATAAAGGCAACTGATTAAAAAATCTTAATATTGTTTTCTTTGTTGTTCTGAAAGGAGAACCCTAAACCCTAAAAGGAGAGCCGTATAGGAGAAATTATAAGAAATCACTCTATGGCCTATGCCATTGTTATTATAACCCTGAAGACAAAAAATGACGGCCAGAAAACCGCAGCACCCACATTTACTGATCACTTAGAAAACTAACCTGCATAAAGATTCTAGTGAGGGCTCCTTCACACCTACATCTGTAACCCTCCAAATTAAGAAGTAAAATAAAATATGAATTAGAATTCCTCAGGAAAATAGCAACAGGGTAAGCAAAGGGTTGTTTAGTCCACAAAGTAAAGGTGGTAGAGAAATCTATTTCAAAGATTATTGAAAAGAGAAAGAGAAAAAAAGAAGAATAGGAGAGAAGTGTGTGAGGAGCTACTCGCAGAGAGAAATAGGAATAGACATGAGAGCGACAGGCTAAGACCCATAATTAGGAAGCACATGAGGGAATGACCAACATTGACCATTGTGATTGAACTTGGCAATTGGCATGTCCCATTAAATGGAATAATGGATCCCTGATATGATTCTTTGAGAAACGTAGAATCCAAGCCTTCTTTTTTCTAGGAATCTCTTTTCCCTCTCCTTTTAATTTCTTTATCTGTGAATATATATTTGCGTTCTGAAATCTGAATGATATGATGTTATGCTGGTATCGTCCCCTTTGACTTTATGAGATCTACATTGAGCTTTAATAAATAAATAATAGTCTCTTTTTTGGTACCTTTTGCTTTTTATCCCAATAATCTACCACGTTTGCCCTCCTCTTAGCTTTCTTGTGGTTGACACAAGACAGACAATCCTCCACTTCATCACTGACAGATAATAAAGAGATTTCTCATTTAGATGATTAGATATTATAAAATGTTAATGCATTTCAAATCGTCCTAACCTCTATTGTACACAGGACGTAGCTACTAAATGAACACTAACAAAAGTCAGATGCTTCCGTTTTCTATCACATGCACCATGATTTTACTTCAATATACAAATTAACAATTTAATGGCACTGGGAGTGAGAGTGGTGATAGAAAAGCAAAGGGAAATAGTTTTCAAGCAAAGAATTAGGATTTGGGACTCCATATTAATTTCAAAATAAAAACCTCAAGGGAGATTAAACCTATTTATACTTTGCTTCTTATCTATAACGATTAGATTCTTCCCCGAATCCGCAACTGAGTTTCACTTCCTTTTTGCTGATTTGAAGCCGTAATTTTGTCACTTGGCCGTCACGGAGCTTGGACTTACTATTCTCTGTTGAATAACATAAATAGCATTGAAACTTGAAATAAATCCAATAATCCTTTGCGTTCGTACGTGAACACAGTATCTTGTAATCGGAAATGGATCCGGATTCTCATCCGGCATCATGATTGAGCAATTATCACACTAAACAATCATAATTTTAAAAAAAAATTTAAAATATATCTACAACAAAAACAGAGAAGAAATAAATCATAACTTTAATACACATTAGACAGTTATGATTTAATTGGACAAAGTGTAGCTACAAGAACCATTGTAATAGCTTTGGATAAAGTTGTAGTCTATGAATTAACAATTTGATCCCTTACAAATATGTTTCGTCTCAATTTGATTCCTCAATGTTAAAACATATATGTTTGATCCTTCAAATATTCTTATAATTTTAATTTGGTCATTTCGTTATATATGAATGAAGGAAAGTTAACGTGATAATGACGAAAGTTTACGTAACATGTGACTAGTAAAGTGGTATGTTGACGAATCAATACCATATGGATTTCTATCACTGTCACTTTAGCTTTTCGTTTACTATATATAATAAAGTGACCAAATTAAGACAGATATATATTTAAAGAACCAAATAAAGACATTTTAATATTGAGAAACCAAATTAAAATATATATATATATATATATTTAAAGGACAAAATTATTAATTCACTCTATTATTTATTATTATTATATTTTAAATTTTAAAATAATTTCCTCTTAATTTTATAACTACTCATTACTTATAAAAAAATAATAATAACGTTTCACCATCCTAACATTCATCTCACTTTCATGTATTTTTATAGAATCACCTTATCAAACTATATTAAATAATTTTAAAATTATATATAATAATTAATATTTTAATATGCATTAATGTTAATTTATTTTATTTCAACAATACAAAATGAGTATTGTAACCATGTTATATAGATGGTGCTTGCTACCCTACATCCCATTTTTGTGGGCTGTAGGATAATTTCAAAATTTTTTTAAAAGTTTTTTTAATATTTTTTATTTTATAAAATTAATTAATTATATGTTTATATGATGTATTTTTATTAGAATTTTTTAAGATGTTTTTATATTTTTTTCAAAATTTTTTAAGTTACAAATAAATAAAAAAAATTATAAATGAATATTAAAAGGAATGTAAAAAAATTTCAAAAAAAATTCAAAAACATCTTAAACAATTTTTAAAAAAATTATGTAAGATAAAAAATACTTAATTAATTTTAAAAATTAAAAAAAATTAAAAAAAAAACTTAAAAAAAAAAGACGGGGGACGGTAGCTTAATCCCCCTTATATAAGTACAGATAATATAGAATAGACTCTCCAAAGCCAGTACTCCCCTACCGCCCAAGAGTTTTGTTATTATTTTTTTTATGTTTTTTTAAAAATTTTTATTTTTTAAAATTAATTAAATATTTTTTATATCATAAGTTTTTTTTATATTTTTTGAGATATTTTTATATTTTATATAAAAATTTTTAAATTATAAATAAATAGTAAAAAAATTATAAATAAATAGTAGAAAGAATATAAAAAATTTAAGAAAAAATTTTAAAAAATTCTTAAAAAAATGCATGAGATAAAAAATAATAGAAAAAAGGAGACGGTAGCTAGGGGTGTCAAAAAGGGCCAACCCGGCCCGTCAAGGGCCAGCCCTTGACTAGCCGAGCCTTAACGAGCAGGGCCAAAAAAACCCTTTTACTAAAAGGGCCTAAAAAATCTAACCCGGCCCTAACCCTACAGGGTTACAGGGTTAAA
>JASKGM010000008.1:4876799-4889351 GCA_034509205.1 Ceratonia siliqua
GGAAAAGCCGATTCATCAAGTACATGCCCAGGAGAGATATCAAAGATGTGTACTCAAAATCCATATATGTAATTCTTGAAAACGTCATCAATTGTTTCAATTTGAGCTTCATCGGATTTTAAAATTAGATTAATAATGTGCAAAAATAACAATTTTAGTCTGGTCTAATACAAATTTTACCAAAAGATTTGATAAAATTCAAACAATTTGACATCCATATTACCAGTAGTTACAAGTTTATGAATTACACAAGGAGAATAGGATGACAGGAGAAAGAAAAAAAGGGTTAGATTATGGTTTTTATTCTACTTTTCTTTCTTTCTTTTATTAAAAGGTTGGCCTTTTAATTCTTCAATAGCAAGAGTAAAGCATATTTCATAGGAGTGTGTATAAAACAAAAGTCACGTAGCGCGAATACGAAAAATTATAGTGTATTTTGAGGGGTGGGGTAACCCTTACTATCCTAGTTTTCTGCGCGACAAATTCAGATCCATCACATGATCACCAGAGACAAACATATTCTATGTAGATGGTCTTGTAGCAGAAAAAAAAAATTGATATCGGTGAAACACTGATAATAACATCACTACGTTAAGTTGACCTGACTAAGATAATTTAATTTTCTTTAATTACATATATGTTTCAAAAGGTAATACTACATTCCAACTCTGTTATCCTCCTAAAGGCCACCGAAAATAAAGTAGCTCTACTGAGTATTGAAGGTCCAAATTGAGGGATCTGAAATTACACCACTCCTGAAGGAAGGCGAAGAACGAGTTGGCCGCCAACAAAGCTGCAGCAAAGAAAAGGAGAAGGTCAGAAAGATGACAAGAAAAAAGCATATTGAGAGGCATGCTGCATAACTAAGGATTCATCATCCACCTCTTGACATAGTAGTAGCAAAAGTCTGTCAGAATCAAAGTCTGAACAATTTCCGATAGGAGTACCATACACGGCCACAATCCATAACCCAAAGCTGTTAGCAGGCGTCCTCGAGTGTCTAATACCTGAGCAACACAAAGTAGATATAATATGCATCTCTAACCAATCTCAGAAGCTACAAATACCATGCCCTAAAATAGTTTAAATTAAGAGTGTAAAGTTGTATGATATAATATGCATAATCTATATGAAGATTATCCTAATCTCCAAAATATTATGATAATATCAGAATATTTCCAGAACTTGGCGACCAAAACATTTTCAAATTGTAAATTCATAACAAACCTGGAGGACCCAGTGTGCACAACTGAAGAACCTTGCAATTCCAAGGGCAAAAACATAGTGTGCCGTGAATGGTTCAACAATCTGAAAGTTGCAGGAAAGAAATAACTAAAGTTGCATTTGCAAAGACTAACAGGCAAAGATAAAGTAATCCCAATATAACATCATAATCACCATTCTAAAGTATAAAAGACAATTGAAGAAACAGTAACAGGCAGAAACGTGTTCCTATGAGACCTTAGTGTTCTGCATCACCCGCAGCTGTGGAAGTACAGACAGAGCTTCAAGATAAACACAAAAGGCCCAGAGAATCCTGTTCACAATATGATGGTGGGTTGTTGGATGAATAAACAAGGACAGCAGAGCACAAGGTATCACCTGCGTTTAGGCCAAAGACAACTTTAAAGAATTGATAGATTCTGGCAAAACAGAACACACCTTTTGCTTCCCAATTCTGTTCAAAAAATAAAACATTATACAACGCCAAACTGTGAAATTTCATCTGAAAAATAAGCTGACAATTTAACAAATAACCTAAATACTCAGAGCAATTGAACCCTTCAATTGTTTAGATGCATAACAAATGAAAGTATCCTAGTTCTTATGACAAAATTATTTTCGGTTTGGAGCCAAAGTTAGGTAGCTGTACGAGAAACTAAGACATTATTATCCAAAAAGTTTGAGGGTAAAGGCCAAAAGGAGGCCAATGGTAACAATATGAAAAGATGGATATACTTTCCGTTATATTGAACGTATTTTAAAAATACAAAACGTGATTCTTAATTTTCTTTTTGAAAAAAAAAAAAAGAAGAAGAAGCTTGAAGTAAGCACTCCTCCGAAATCACCTTTATCAGGGCCAGAAATCAGGTGCTCTGTTTTTGAACAGGTAATTAAGCCAGACAAGCTGCATAAATTGACGGGACATGCATTCCAACCCCCCACTATATTCTTTAAACGGAGTAGACTTAAAGGAGGAATCATTAATACCTATTAAAAACTAAACTTCAACTTGAGAGATCGAATCTATGTAGGAATTAGGAAACACAATGGCCAAAATTACGTTCTAAATATAGTGGCAATGCATATAATTTTCGGTACAATCATGCTCAAATAGTGCGCAACTGAAATCTCTTTCTGATCAACTGCAGCATTGTAGCTAATGATATTCTGAACAGAAAATTACTCATTTAAGAGTCCATTAGGCATTAGATTGAGGGAGAAAACTGAACACAAACATGTTAGCAGGTAGGACTCCAAAGAGAAATACCTATTATCAACATGTGAAATGAACAAGGAAGGCAAGACGCATCACATGTAAAAAAGACAAGGTACTTACCACATAGTATATTGCAAAGTTGTCCTTATCATCCATATAACTGGATTTCAGTCTGAATCGTATCATATAAATAACCCACAAGGTTGTCCCTATTGTAGCTGAATCAAGCAAGGTGTGTATATCATACTCCATGACAAAACTGCAGTACAGCCTAACAGCTAGAAACATAGCTGTCAATTCCTGTGATTTAAGTGAAAGTCCTGCAAAGATTTAAAACATGGCTGGTTATTATAAGCAAAGATATAGATAGAAGATCTTTTACCCTCCGATTTCTTTTACTGCTGGAAGTCTAGAAGCTATATTTGTTTGAACAGTAAGTTCAGAGAATTGAAATCCTAATGAAATTGTATAACACTAGAATGAACTTCTCAATCCGAAAATCCAAAGATAGGAAATCTGTATACTGTAGCTGTACACCATATGAGGGAAAAGGCTCATTTTCCCTTTTTTAATATAGACAAACACAGTAAATCAATGCGCTTGACCCACCATTCTATTTTAACGAAACCCGAATCTCAAATATCACCCAAGGGCCACTAAAGGAAGGGATACCTAACTAAGATTGTCTAAAAGAATTAGAAGGCAAGGCATTTGCAAATAAAGTGTACCAGCACAAGTTTTTTCCTTGGTGAGCTTGTAAATAAGTACGGATATTCCTAATGCATGAACGGCCTCTGCTGCCACAAAGAGGTTGTCGTGATCGTGAACCACCATTCTGAGAAAGAGCAAGGCCGCTAGACCCGAAAGCGCCGCCAGAAAAGCCTTCATCTTTGGAGGTTGCCGCCGAACCCATGTGGCGACGGCGTAGATCGGCCTCTTTGTTGCCTTCATTTTTTCCTGCGTGTGATGTACCAGCACAAGTTTTCTGCCTCTCTGAAGTCCGAAGGCTGAGCTTGAGAAATGAGAATCCTGGTTCGTACTTCGAAGTGAGTGGGTTTGGATGGGTGTTACGGGACACGTGTGATGTGTGTTTGGTTGGAGTTAGATGTCGACTACTGAATAGTTTTGTTATGTGACGGGTCAGCTGCTCAACAACGACAACAACCTTTGCACCACGCCACCACTGCTTCTGCCTGTGATTTTTGGTTTTCAAGACATGAAGAAAGGGCAGGGCAAGTTGGAAAAAGATAAATAATAAAGGCTAGCTTTTTAATTAAAATTACAATATCTTATTATTCTAAGTTCTAACGGCAGTTAACCACCTCTTTGTATGGATGGAGGGACATTTTTAATTTTAATATGTTTCTTGGATTTCGATGAAAGATTTCGTTTAAGAGAGTGAAGTGTCATAGTTTTTGTGATTAAAAGCTCTTTTTTTAAGACTTACTAACCTGATAGGACGATTATTCTGATTTATGAGCAAGTAAATGAAAAACTTCCTTGCTATTCAGATCAGGCCTTATATTGGGGCTTATTGGGCCATAAATCCTTGCGAGTTCTCAGTCCAAGTCAAACCTATTTGTTTTGGGCCTAAAAATGGAAGCCCAAATAATCATTTAAAATAATCTCATCTGGGTTACCCACGGAGCGCATTTTAAATTTTTGGGCGGGCAGTGTGGCACGGGGAGAAACTAAGTCCGCCCCTAAATTACGCTCACGCTAGTCGACCGTTGCGATCTCATTATCCCGCTGCAACGTTCTTATTTTATTTCTGCTCTCATAGATTGAAACTCTTTCCCCGTCGTCTTTCGTCTTCTTTTATCTACAACTTATAATGCGCAGGACAAAAGCTTCCAACGTCTCCTCTCAGCGGTCAAATTGGGAGAAAATCTTTGATGGCTTGGTTCAGATGTTACGGACCCAGCAAAACCAGCTTCGATCCCTTGTCAAAGAGCGGAGTCTTCTTGAAGATCGTGTCAGAATGCAACATGATGGATGGATATCTGATATTCGTCTTTATAACGATCAAATTTCAGAGGTAATTTTCCTAATTGTTGTAGAATTTTAGTTTTTTTTGGCAGATTTTCTAGTAGGGTTTAAGTAGTTTCTGGAATAAACGGATTTCCGAAAATTTTTCATCTTTTCCTTGTAATGTTTCGTAGATGAAGGGCATTGTGATATTTGAGGAGAAGAAACGATTGCTCAAGACGGCGAAGGCAGATTTGGTGATGGGTTCTAAGCACAGAGAAGCTTCTATTATCAATTATATTTTAGGTCAGTGTCTTTTCTTTCATGCGATGGGGATTTCCAGTTTTTCATAGCATAACAGTCTTTATAATGGGTTCGACACATTCTTTGTTTGACTTCGTATGATTTATTTATTCCTTTTTGGAAAAAGAAAAAGAAAAAGCAAACTCGGATTTAGGCGTATGTTAAAATAGGGACGTCTTTCTATTCTTGATAATTACACTACTATTGGATACTGAATTTTATTCAATTTATCAACATTCAGATTTCGGCGTTTAGGCAACAGGAAAATAATCTGTTTCCAATTAAGCATGAAGAATGCACGGTTCTTTTATTATCAGTAATGGGTTGTCCCTTAAATAGTGCATATATCTATATTTTAAATACAAGTTTTTACTTTGTGGGTTTTTGGAAGCAAAAAGCCTTGGGTTGAGGTGTCGGGACTGGAATTTTTTGCATTGGAGCAATTTAAACTTATAATTTCCTAAGCATGAATAAGTTTATACGGTAGTGAAAACTGACTTAAAATGATGAAATACCCGATCCATCCTGGAAACTGGGAAAGTTCTTGGATTCTATTCTATCCCCGTCGGATCACTCCTCAGTCCTCGCATAGCCTGGCGGAGAGAGAAAGTTTATGTTAAGCTTGTTTTTACATCATCAATCGACATGCCTTCGTTGTTGCAGCTTAAGTAAACTTTTTATGATTGTTGAAATTTGGGAATTGTGTAACTTTTTGTCAATTTGAAATCAATTTAACCACAGTTCTTGGCTTTATCTTTTGTTAATTGCAGAACACTTAGAGGATGAGTTGGCAGATTTTAAAGCTTGGTTCGAATGCCTTTCTCGTAAGTTCCCTGATGGAGAAGTATGTCAACGTTGCATATTTCTTGAATTTTCTGATTTTGTTTACGCAAGTCATTATGCTGAGCATTCACTTTATTTCAGGACCAAGGGAAAATTTGTGAGGATACTGACAAGACAAAGAAAGGAACCTCAGATAGTGAGAACAAGTCTATTAGGAATGTGGCAGAAGAAAAAATGTGTTCCAAAAAAATTGAAGGTGAATTGAGAAGGTTAAAACAAGAATATAAGATTGCTTTAGAAAAAAGTTCCATGGTGTCGGCACTCTTGGCGGAAAAGAAATTTGTGTGGAATCAGTATAATGTAATGGAGAATGAATTCATCAATAAATTAAGGAGCAAGCATTCTGAAGTAGAACAAGCAAATCAGAAGATAGAGATACTTGTTTCCAGCATGGAGCAACTGCAATCAGCAAATGATGAGAAGGATGATATAATTTCACGGTTAGAAAGTAAAGTGTCTTATATGGAGGCTGATACAAAAAGATTAAATGAAGAAATATCAAGACTCTTAGTGGAGTTGGAATCATTGAGAAATTCCAAGAATATTCAAGTTACTCCTGGGTTAAATCGTTGCACAGAGGGAACTAAAAGTTCTGGCACAGGAGGCAGTAACAGCAGCAGGAGTAGAAGTATTTTGAAGAAAGAAATATCTGCTCCTAATGCCCCTGATCATGCAAGGGGCTCTGAAAAGGTATACACTGCGCTTTTCCCCCTCTCCTGCCTGCCAGACTTTTCTGAATGAGGTTACCTGTTGATTATCCTCGTATATCTGTTTGCATTTCTTTGGCATGACCTGTAATTTAGCGCTCAGGTTTTTGTACCTAGAGGAAGGAACATGTAAGTGGGAAAATCCAAAAACAAAAAATAAGTAAAAATAAAATTGGGATGGTGTTTAATAAAATGTTCTATTATGGTAATAGTGAACATGGGATCCATGTCTACGGCTTCCTTTGCTCCAGAAAATTAGCGAGACATGAGAACCTTCTTGGAATGGTAGCATTTAAAATACATATTTTGCTCTGCAGTTTTTGTAAATATAGTGTGCGTCCTATTGCAGCTCACTATCAATTGCGTATTTTATATATTTTCTTTAGCATTGTGGGTATCTAAAAGCCGTTTCAACTGTCTGTCGTGTTCCAGTAGTTAAGGGTGCCATACTCAGATTTCACATTTTGTCATTTCCTATAAGTATTTTTCATATGTAGAATTGAAGCGAGTGGGCTTAGTTCAGGTGATTGGATACATGAAAGTTTAGCTAGAGATCTCAAGTTCAGTTTATTGTAACAAAAGAAACATTTAATTTTGAGAAATGAAAAAACCTTGATTGTTTTCTTTCTTCTTCCTTTTCAATTGTTTTAACTTCTTATTTTTTTCCTATCTAGGGAAACAGAAGCTTGAAGAGGAAAGAAGGTCCAGTTATTCCAGTCTCCGAGACTGCGAAACTATTCTCTTCCAACTTCAAGGTTCCAAAACTGAAGAACTCTTGTCCAACTCCAAGCGTCAGATGAAGTGACATTACTTATGTTTTTTTTTATTTTTTAAGTCGAAAAGAAGGTAGTCTTGTATATCATTTTTGTATGATACCTGTTTTATGTAAATTATGTATCAGCCTTTAGTTTGAAACTGATGTTTTCATTATTCTTGTAATGAAAATGTTAGGTTCGGGCAATTTTTAGGGTTCCCCTTAGAGTTTATTCTTAGGGGCTTAAGGCATTGATTGTTTGAGGACAAAAATATAGTTGATCCAAATATGGTTTGCTTTATTATTTCTTGTCAGCGTGAGAATAAATATTTATAGTCAGAAAATTACACCGACTTTTCAGACAAATATTCCTTTCAGACGTTATTTTACGTACAAGAGTAAAAGAGAAGGGATGTATAAATTTTAAAATAAGTAGGGAGTTAAGCTTAATTCTTTAGAGAAATATAAGAAGCTATTGTAATTTAATGGACTATTCTCATTCTGCTCCTAAACAATAAGGTGAAGTCCGATTTAGGAGTCTGAAGTCGTCAGAATTCTAGGGCGCTGGAAGGAGAATGATTGGAGGAATCTGACTCGCTTGCTAACGCCGGTTTTAGTTTTAGGGAGCCTTTTTACATAATTCGCTGTTTTTTTTTATGTCGGTAACAGAATTTGCTGTTGGTTCATCCTCCTCATGATGCTAATTCCGTTCTAGTCCGATTGGATTGTCCTAAACGTTAAGAGCTTCTCCTTTCTGCTTTGTAGTACGAAAGGGAAAGGCTCGCACAGTTCTCCAGGTTTCGCATCCAATTCTCAAAACCTTATCTTTTTCGGTTTATTTAATTTTTCTGAGAAATGCCTTCGGAAGATGCCAAACCTGTGAAGGTAGAGAGCAAAGAAGAAGAAGAGGGGGGGCAAGATGAGTTTGGGTTCTATAAAGGTCACTATGCTTTTGCTTTCGTGTTTGAAGTCATTTCAAGTTTACTGCAACACAAGTTTGAGAAAACTGTTTGTTCCATTCAAATCTTTCAGAAAGACCGGCTGAGGATTTTTTACCATACTTTGTATAAGCAAGTTCCCAATAGCGAAATGGCACTAGTCTGGTGAGTTATCTCACCCATCTCCCAATTTCGTTAGGTATTGAAACTTAAAGTGTATAGGAGAAGGAAAGAGGAAGATTATGGTTTATGAATTATGAAGGACGGCATTGTCAATGCTTTATTTCTCCTATACTCTTTAGTTAAGAAGATCAGTCATATTTATCTGCTGACTATTTGGTAAAAAGAGGGTAGCCTAAATGCACGACTTTGTCTCCCCAACAAATAAACACTATCGCCATGGGGATGAGCATGAAAAACACATTACCACTAATTAAAGCCTGTGAAATACTATTCAAATAGAATAGTTACGTCGTTAACTGTGGAATAAGCATAATTAAAATATAGAGCAATTGCTCAACCTCATAAACCATTAAATTTTAGAGCCTCAGTTACTGAAAGCTCCCTATAATCCCATAAAGGCCATAAGTACTGTGTGTTATGACGCTTTAGCTTTTTTAGTACCACGTTACTAGTTGTGTATAATATATTTCCATTTTCTCAGTGGGGGTCAAATCAATGGTTGAAATGCATCGGGGTGCATTTATAGGGTGAATGCATTGTTCATAGTAATATACAACGAATCTGTATATCATACTACTGCCAATCAAGTGGAGTTTACATGGTTAATAGAATGCTCTTAATATTTAATGTGTAACCCGGCGATGAATTGAATACTTTCTTTTTTATCAAGATGTGAGCATACGACGTGAATGCACAGTCTCGATGTACTATTTTTTCCTCACATGAATTTGATTATAACTTTAGGCTGAATGTCTGCTTAGGCAAATCAGAAACTACTTAAACCCAGAAGTAAAATTTGTCATTGGCTAATCTTTCATTTTTTTTATCAATCAAAGGGTGATTGAGAGAGACAGCTTTTTATTCCTAACGCCAAAACCAGATAAGTGGGTAGAGACAGAGGACTGAAGGAGCATTTGTTGGCTCAACAAGATAAATTTTAATCATGTTAAATTATATGAAACACTGTTGAGTATACGTGTTATCAATGTTGCCATATACAAACGCTCACAGCCCTTTAATTCCTACCCTAAAACCAGATAAGTGGTGGTAAATTGCAAGCGGCTCCTTCCTTGGACCTAGGCATAAGACATCTATCCTCCTCGCCTTCCTACTTTCGGTTTGTATTATGCTCATTATGCCCCTCAATTCTCATCATCGAGGTACTAGATCTGCCACCAATTATTGTATCAAGTGTTTTGCCATATTTTGCGTATATTTTTCTCTCCTTTGCCAGCATCAGATCCATGATATTTTTGGTTTTTTTTTCTTCCTGACAGAATAATTTCAGACTTCTCGTTTTCTTTTATCTGATTTGCTAATTTAGTGAACGATGCTTCTCTAATCTATTTCCATCTTATATGATTAATATATGCTTCGCTGATCTATTTCCATTTTAAGTGGAGAATATGTATGGGCTTTCAGATTATGTATTTGGTTTTGACTTATTCTTTTTGAAACATTTGTGTTTATGTCTATCATGTTGTAGTATCTATTGCGGGAGGTTAGAAAAATGTTTATTTCCAATATTGAATGTAACTGCAGGACGATGGAGTCTGGTTTGCTTCCTGAAGAGGTAGCAATGAAAGTTTATCAAAAGAAGCAAAAGAAAGGTCTGCAGCAGAAGCTCACCTCTCCAGTTAAAGCTGCAAGCCTGTAACTGCTGTGAAGAGCAGTACTCTGTCTGCTACAGTTAAGAAAAAGAAACCATCCTCCCCCAATGTCTTCTGTAAAAAGGAATACAACAGACTCCACATTGAAGCAGTGCAAGAAGCGAGAAAGTTGAGGATGATTCTGATGAGGACAACATTGTTTTAGAAAGAGTGAAGAGGAGAAAAGCGGCTTAGTTATGCTATTAATTGACATTGACAAGAATTTCACATTGTTTTGCTCCCATTTGTTGCTGCTAAGTGCTAACACAAAAGTTGTAATGTGCTTGACGGGATGATGTTGTCTTTTAATGAGGTTGACACATGATTTTCAGAGCTTTTAGTTTGTTTTTTTGGGTGGAACAGAGCTTTTAGTTCTTATTAGTCTGTCACTCCCAAAAGAATTACCTTCTATTCTTCATTAGTTAGCACTTTGCTTGTATAATGAAATTAGAAAGCAAAATAACTCAACTCAACCAAATGTACATGTTCTTAGAAGCAATTCTGTATATATAGTCAAAGCGCAACTATTGTAATTGTAATTGCCCATTCTTTTCTGTTACTTGAATTACACAGTTACTTCCCATCAACAAACCAAACTTCAATCTAATCCTCAACACCTACCAAATCATGCTTCCAATTTTAAATTATGAATCCTATCCAAATTAACGGCATTTTTTTTGAATAAGATGTCTTGGCAGTTGGCAGTTGGCAAAAATAAGAAATAAATATTATATGGGGGCGCGTGTAAGCGAAGCCCAATGGATTTCAGCTCAGTAGCCCTTCCATTTCCATAGAGTTCAATATCTCTCCAAAGCCTCTATGGTATGGAAGGGACAAAGCGACACTGCAACTCCCACCAACACTCACCCAAAAACCAATAAAACAAACCCTACCACTACCGGTGACCTCAATCTTCTTCTACGCGACACGTGTCAATAGCTACATCCTCGCAAACACATAAACACACTCTCTCTCTCTCTCTCTCTCTTTCTCTTTCTCGTTCCCTTTCGTCTCTAATCCTCTCCCACTCCGCCACTCCCTTCCCATTCCTCTTTCTTCTCTTTCTCTCTCTATATTACTTGCCGTTGATGAAGATTTTGACCTAGAAAGACAAGATTCTGATTGGGAGAGAACAGAGCATTGGCATCTCCACCATGTTTACTCCCTACGAGAGTGAAGTTCTTCAAACCCTTACTCAGCTCCCTCATCTTATCTTCCAATTTGAGGCTCGCCGCAGATTCCCATTCACTTGGGGCTGCAAAAGGAGGAGATCTGCAATTCACGTTACTCCATCTCCTCCTCTTCTACCTCTATCTTCGTCGCCAACACCACCGCCCTTGCATCACACTACTGCTGCTGCCGCCATCCTGGGTCCTAAGCACCACACCCAAAGTACACCCGTGCTGAAGGCCCAGGCTTCCATTCCCGCAACCCCTCTTTCATTCTCCCCTAGTGAAGCTGATGACAACCCTGCCATTTTGAAAAGAAAATTCCCTCTCAAAACGGTATGTTTTCGTTGTTTCATCTTCTCAATCCTCTGTTCTCTTATGGCTTCTCGATCGGTCAGTTTTTTTCGCGGAATTTGTAACTGGTTTTTCACATATGCTTTTCTGCTCCTATTGTTCTTCGTTTTCTAATATTTGGAATTTGATTGTTCTTAAAACTTGTAGAAGAGAGAAGAGTATTTGAAGATTATAGAAGAACTGAGTAAAAGCAGAGATTTGGGGGAAGGGGTGAGTTTGTTTTTCTCTGGTGGGGTACAGGTAGGCGGTAGCATTGCATTTAGCAATTGATTTGGCCTTTTTCCTGTTTGATGTGTGAAATCTAAACAGGAGATAGAGAATGTGAAGGGTTATTACGAGGAGCTGAAGCCCTTCAATTCGAAGTTGGAAGAAAGGAAACAAGAGGTAGAAATTTCTTTTGATGGTTTTTATCGTTTTACGTTCCCTTATTATGGCTTTTCTGGTGTGGGTCCTCAAATGGTTTACTTTGATTTACGGAATTGCCATATTTTACAGCTGAGCCTGGGCTTGCAATTAGTGCATGCCTCAGTCAACTCTTGTTCCATAGCCGAAAATCAGCATCAGCATCAGCATCGGCGGGCACTATATGTGTCAAACCAAGCAACGATGTCGTTGCCATCCATTAATGGATTCTTCAACAGTGGTAATAATATAGCTATACCCGATCTGAACCTCTCTGTTGAGGAGTGCGTCCCGGTGGCAGTGGCGATTGACCCTTCTCAACATCTCCTCGAAAGCATGGCTAACAGGAATCTGAGTAGAGCCATGGCGGCTCAGGCGAGGCAGAACAGGATTCGGATTTACAGGGTCAAGAATCCCATCCGAATTACTAAACCACGTTACTCTTATAGATAGATGATATGTATCTTCTGCTTATTATTATTATTATTTATGGTGTATTTTATTGAGTTGCCAGAACGTGTATAGTAGAGAAGCCCTCTGGGAAATTTTGTCAGATGAGATTTATGATATACACAAGGGATTAAATGGTATATCTTGAAATAACATCACTCCGAGGTTTTAGGAAATTTGTAAATCGATATATACATATTATTCACTAGCAATAATAGGCTTAGCTCACAATTCACAAATAACATAAAAAATTTTTTTTTAAATGTCTGGGCGGTAGGGTAGTACGCTCCAATAATTAGTTAGTGTATTGTCAATTTCCGCCAACTCCGCCTCAAAAAAATGGTTCAGGTTGGGAGAGTCTGTTTTTGTTTGAGCTTTTATTTGAGGGGAGT
>JASKGM010000008.1:4897479-4915236 GCA_034509205.1 Ceratonia siliqua
CCCCCCCCCCCCCCCCCCCCCCCCCCCCCAAGACGCTACTCACAGCTCGGATTGCTGAGCTTAAGGGTCCTGAAGCAAATGTCATAAAGTGCTTCATTGTCAAGAACCATGCACTCGTCTGCATTTTCCACCAGTTGGTGTACGGATAGAGTGGCATTGTATGGCTCCACAACAGTGTCAGAGACCTTTGGAGAAGGGAAAACAGAGAATGCGAGCATCATTCTGTCAGGGTATTCTTCCCTAATTTTCGAGATTAACAGTGTCCCCATGCCAGACCCCGTGCCTCCTCCAAGCGAGTGACAAACTTGAAAACCTGACCATGATATAATTAAGCAGATATTTATGTGTGATCTTAGAATCCAAAATGACAAATATGCCTACTTCGCAATTCTAGCGGAAACTTAAGCGGCGGTAATCAAACTATAAAAAAAAAAAAAACAGATTTCCTGCTGTAGCTTCCAAGTTTGAACAACATGCAGGAAGTTTAATAAAATTAATGATTTTCTCATAGAAGGCATATCCATTCCAATCTGCGCCTTGTTAGGGAACCATTATCACTTTGTGTTCTATAGCACGACTCAACAGAAGACATCCTTACTTTATCTGACTCATTATATTCTTAAAAGTTCCGTCTGGCACATAGACCACTGTAAGGAGTTATTGTAGCTTCGAATACAGAAGCAGATCCAGTTACAAATTCACATATTCTTTACGGAAAAAGCGCAAAGTTGCTGCCGTGCAATCTGACCCTGTTTTGGCTATTACAATCAAAATAGTAAAAATGAAAAAATATATATATCTACTAATTGATTTATTTATTACTTATATTTAGTAATGCATCATAAAAATAAAACAAAACTACGTGGTCCATCCATGGCTCCATGTCTCCGCAATAGACAATAAGGGACCGTACTAACAACTCAGCCTTGTTACCATATGCATGACAAAAACAAACAATCCAATGGCTAAAAAAGACATCTAGAAAAATGAAATTAACGAAATCACAATGATTGGCTTATTGCAGTAGAAAGCTGACAAGAAATGAATCATAATGCTTACTTCTAGATCTACTGACCTTTTTTTCTTTTTTGCTAACAGCTATACAGATATTCGTTGAACAAAAAAAAAGTCATTACATAAAACGGAAAGGAGGTTCTTAAAAAACTCAATCAAACAATTGAGCCAAAATAATTTATGAGATAAAAATACAACAGAGAAAACAAAAAGCAACTCTGTTCACATTCCAGAATAACAAATATAACACATGGTTTATGGTATCGGCTTCTCTTGTGCATCAACCGCCTTGGCCTTCTAAAGTGAAAATAGATACATTTGGTGTGCGGTGTGCGTAAAAAGAATCGGGAACGTAGTTTTAGTTAACAAAGAAGAATTGCACATATAAATGAATCGAGGATCTAAATCAGATAATTATTTAAATAAGTAAACTCTTCTCTTGCATTGGAAGGTGCGTAACCAAATTCGACGACCATAACTTCGCAGATCAGGCAAATAACAAACAACCAAACTATCAGTCAAATATATGTAACAGGAATAAATTCAAATAAGATTTAAACGAACAGATCAAAACTGAAATACAGAGAGCAAAAGTACCTTGTAAGCAATCACAATTCTCAGCCTCTTTGCGAACAACGTCAAGAACGGAATCTATCAACTCGGCCCCTTCAGTATAATGACCTTTAGCCCAGTTATTTCCCGCACCGGACTGTCCAAAGACGAAGTTATCGGGGCGAAAAATATTGCCGTATGGACCTGATCTGATGCTGTCCATGGTACCGGGTTCAAGATCCACGAGCACCGCCCTGGGAACATACCTCCCACCAGCGGCCTCATTGTAGTAGACATTGATTCTCTCCAGTTGAAGATCGGAATTGCCTTGGCCATCGTACCTGCCGGTGGAATCGATGCCGTGCTCGTCGCAGATGACCTCCCAGAACTTGGAGCCGATTTGGTTGCCACATTGGCCAGCTTGGATGTGCAAAATCTCTCTCATAGTCGGAGTTTGAAAGAGAAAGATTTAGGGTTTGGGTTTGGGATGAACTGAAATCGAAGGGTCTCAAGAGATGGCATACATTTATGGAAAGGACGGGTGAGAGAGAGGGATAGAGTTTCGAAGGCTAGGATGGTAATAATGAAGGGCGGGATATTTAGTTTTCAATTGTGCCCTTCTTTCGTTTATGCAGAAATGTCCCTGGGAGCCCCACCCATAACCTCAAGCTATCTGTCCTTGCATACATTTCGGTGCATTTGCTAAAATTTTCAATCATTGATATATTTACAATTATTTTTCAAATAATTTTACAAATCTAATAATTAAAAATACTATCACAACTCAGCACACTGCAAAATCCACCTTGACATAAATAAAATAATCTTAAATATTTACCTAAAAAATTACTTAATAATTCATGTGTATTTTAAGATAAATACTTAATAATATATTTTTTCTTAAATATATTAAGTCCTTATGATCATTAAATAAGAGACTTAATTTGGATTGGAAGTCTATAAATATTCTGAGTGTACAGTAAAAAAAAACATATATGCGGAGAAGTTTATTACTATAATTTTCAACAACTAATTTGTATAGTTATTGAGAGAGATTGGCAAAATAGAGTGTATTCAGAATATGTGAGTAAAGCAAAGGTATGTTGTAAATTAAATACCTGGTCCGTGCAGAAGTACAGGGAGGTTTTGAACGAGATATGTTATGTGGAGAGTTATAAGCTACAGTTATTTTGGGTTGTAGTTTAGTTTTTGGTCTTGTAATGTTTTATTTTTTGATTTTTGATTTTTTTATATTAATTAATTATTTTTTATATAATAAATTTTTTTGAAAATTTTTTACTATGAATGAATAATATAAATATATAAATATTTTAAAAAAATATGATATAAAAAATAATTAATTAATGTCAAAAAAATAAAAAATTTATATGTCAAAAATTAAGTTATAGCATAGTGCTGCCCATTATATATATCAAGTGCAGCCATTGGTCAGTCTTCCCCTCTTCTCTTCTGTAATCTGTTATTCCTGACTGAGGGAGAGAAACGGCAATTAGTTTGCACACACAATAAATAAATAAATAAGCAAGAGCTCTTGCCTATTGCCTATTGTCTATTGCCTATTGCCTATTGGGCACAAATCACTGTCAGACTTGATCAAATTAGCGAAGGCTCAATATCATTACTATTTTGGGCTTATGAAGGAAGAACAAGAAAGCATCTTCACTTAATTGGGCCGAGACTACGCTTATGCCTAATCCATCACGTACTATTTAGTATTTACCAAGATGAAGCCCATCAAATACGACAATCCATCGTTGCCAGCCACGTTGTTAGTAGATCCGGTCTACATTTTGTTTCCTTTTGTCGCCACTCGCCACTCGCCACTTGCCAATGCCAATCAACAAAATCCCAACGACTCAAACCCCCCGTTACATCCCGCCCATATCTCAACAAACCAAACCCCACTATATAACTACCTTCCTCACTAACTACTTTTCACTCTTCACTCTATTCCATTCGTCCTTTGCCATGGCCAACCCCAAGGTTTTCTTTGACATCTCCATTGGAGGATCACCGGCCGGACGGATCGTGATGGAACTCTTTGCCGATACCACGCCGCGCACCGCTAATAACTTCCGAGCCCTTTGCACAGGCGAGAAAGGAATCGGCCGTAGCGGGAAGCCCCTACACTACAAGGGCTCTAGTTTTCACCGAGTCATCCCCGGGTTCATGTGCCAGGGTGGGGATTTCACAGCCGGGAACGGGACCGGTGGAGAATCGATCTACGGAGAAAAATTCGCAGATGAGAATTTCATCAAGAAACATACTGGTCCTGGAATTATGTCGATGGCCAACGCTGGCCCCGGGACCAATGGATCTCAGTTCTTCATTTGCACGGCAAAGACGGAGTGGCTGAATGGGAAACACGTGGTGTTTGGGCAAATCGTGGAGGGGATGGATGTGGTGAAGACGGTTGAAGGGGTTGGATCTTCCTCCGGGAGAACCTCCAAGCCAGTCGTGATAGCTGACTGTGGCCAGCTTTCTTAAACCTGGCATTCTGATATGTCTGTGTTTTCAAATCAAGGCGTTAGTTTTTACTGCTTAGAAAATTAAATAAAATTGCCCCTTCCAATTTCTCATTAGGTGGCATTATAATTTTTTGATCTCCATACTTCATAGTCGTAGTCCCTATCGGCCTTTTTTTTTTTTCCTTATCTTGTGTGGACACTTGGACTAATTTAAGTGTGCCTTAATGGTGTCTGAACTTTGAAGTTATGCAAATAATGAATAAGAGTAAAATATCTTCTATCTCATCAGTAATACTCTTAGATGATTTCACCTTTTTAGTCTATTATTGATTGGTTAGCTATGGCACCGTTAAAGGCCTATGATCAGGATGCCACTTATTTGCAGAACGATGAATTGGATCCTGAATTTCACCCCTTTCGAAACACAGTAAATTTGTCACACTCACCAAAAAAATGAACACATGCACGCGCACAGTTCTAAATTATTCTTAAATAAGTACTGACTAAAAGCTTAAGATAAAAAATTATTCGTTAAATTTAATGTGTTCGTTGTTCAAGATACTATTTTGGTGGAATAAAATCAATAAAGTCAGTGTGTTCAAGAGTTAGTTCACACGGAGGGACGACATCTAACTTGATGAAGGGTTTGCCTATGCGATCCAACGGCTTAGATGTAATTGTTGGGTCAATCCAACTCTATCACAAGTAAACCCCAAAATCATTTTTAATCTTTTTCTTTTAAACAAAAATTCTAGTTAATAGTTATTATCCTTTCAATTAGCGGAGTGATCTTCCTAGGTCTAGGATGTGGAGAGAATATTCTCACAGAAAGGAAGTTATGAGAAAAGTCACTAAGTTTGAAAATACAAGATTTCAAACACACTCTATCAAATGGAATAAAAGTTAATAGACAACTTTTCTTTAAGTTTTAAAACTTAGAATAAAATAAGAGAAAATCATTCTTTTCTTCTTCTTCTAAAAATATCAAATCTTGGTTTCTTCTCAAATTTAAGGGTAAAGAGGGAGAAATTTTTTTTTAATATTTGTACCTTTTATTTTTATAACTTAATATATTACATATTCATTCCTTTAAATTATTTTTTTATTGCTTTCATTTCATTTCATTTATTTTCTTAAATATGATTTTCTATGTAGAATTACTATTCCTAAATCTAATTTTTCATATAAAATTGTCATTCCTTCCTTTAAATTATGTATGATATGCATTAAATTGTTATCATAAAATATAATTTTACTGATTTGTATTATTATGAGTATTATGAAGGTAGAACTTAGTCTAATTATTTTTATATTTAAATTAACATCTAAATGTACATATTATAATGTCTATTAGATTTTTGTTTTAATTTAAATAAGGATTATATTTTAATTTTGTACCTATTATGCCTACTATTCTTTTCCATTCTTTTTTATTTTAATTTCCTATTTCCAAATAGGTGGAATGAAATTCTCATCCATTTTTATTTTAACTTTTTTTGTTTGTTCTATTCCACTCTATGAAGCATGAACATGCCCGGGTACGGATACAATGGCGACACAATCATAACACGTGTTGAACACACATATGAAAGTGTTCGAATAAAAAAATATTTTGTTTAGCTCAAACACATGGCTGACAAGGCTCAAACATAGCTTGTCATTTTTTCTATTTTATTTAGAAAAAAAGTTTTTTTTAAACCAAATTCACTCTTAGTTTAAGAAATTCACAATATAAACAATTTTCAGCTCATTTTTAGAAGAAACCCACAATATGAATAAGGAAGCAGCAAGATGTAAGGTGTTGCAAGTGATCAATGGGATCACTTGATTATTATGGGATACTTGAGATTGCTAACCTCTCACTTGATATACCAAAAATAGAGGCCATGATTTTTACTGAGAATGGAGATAAGAGTTATGATGAAAAGGCTATTAAGGTCAATCAAAAATATTACACTAATTAGTAAAATAACTAAAGTTTAATCTTTTTACTTGGATTGAGTAAATATGTTAAGGAATAGATATTTTAGAATAAATATGTGATATCCCTTAAATATTGTTTTGTTGTGAAGGGATGTATTAGAATGACTTAGTAATATTCTTTATAATTATATTTATTTTTACAGAGAATATTAATATTTCACACATGTAGAGTTCATATCTTTTTTTTTTAAGACAGATAATGTATTAGAATAATTTTAAATTCATATATAATAATATAAATCTAAATATAGACAAACAATAATTTGTTTTTTTATACAAAATATGATGTGGGTGTAAAAGTAGCCACACAACAAGTTGTTAATCTAATTTCTTACTACCTACAAATCTAAAAAAGATAAACTACTATAACATCTTATAAAATTTTATTATATAACAATTAGTATTTTTTTAAATAATATTTAATTATTTTATTAAAAAATTTAATTTAAATTTATTTTTTCATTTATTATATTAATATTAATGATAAATTAAAATTTTATTTTTATAAGAGAATGAAATATTTTTAAAAATATAAAAAGTGTCATGTATATGTTATTTTCCATCTAAAATATAGTTTGGCATCAGATGGCTCGTTTTTTTTTTTTTAAAAAAAAGAGTGAGAATGAGATGGCTCACAAGTCACAACTCAGTCGGTCCTTTTGAACTTTGAAGCCTCCCCGTTGACTAAGTGTTTTAGTTTTTAAATTTTTAAAAAAATTTTAAAAAATATGACCAAGAAAACGTGAAATAGCTCGCGGATGCTTCGGATTGATAGTAAAGGTTAAAAAGTATAAATATAAAACGATAAGCTTCACAGAAATAAGAGAAAAAACAAAGAAAAGAAAAGAAAAAACGAAAGGCTATTAAAATCATTAAATGTTTTAGCACGATGATTTTCGATGGTTTTTGTTAAAATACTTGCCGAATAAAATATCTATAAGGAAATTGAATTTACAAGTCAAACTTTGTTCCATATCTTGCTACTTCCACCTCCCTCCTCTCTTTTCTAAAGATTGATTGCTTCGTTAAAACAAGTAATACTGTTTTAAAAAACAAAGAATTTAAGTATTTCAAATGAGGGACAATTTATCAAAGGTCGACTTCAAGGGTAAATATTCAAATCCTAATATACAATTGACTTCAATGAATTTGATTTTGTTTATTGAGGAATCTTCGAAATATACCCTTGACATTTCTAAATCCATTAATAATCGTTGATCCCATTGCAAATCGCCCAATTCATATTAGCTAGTAATTCCAGTAAACCATCAAGAAGAAATATTAATAAAATCATGTCACTCGAGAAGGCAATTAGTTTGATGTAAGAACAAGGAAGATAACTAAATGCATATACACTAATTTATATATCTCCAATAAAAATTGGTTTCATAGTATTTTTAAGTTGTAATATACATTTTATTAGATAAAATATCACACATATGAATGGCTGAGACATGAATAACTATATAATATAGACATGTATGGAGGCGGAGGTCTCCGGCGATAACGGAAAAAACGGTCAGAGTGTTTTAATTAAGAGTAAGAGTAATTGTGTTTGGTTGGTGTATGGAAGCGGCATGGTTAACGCCGGCTTAGGAGTTAGGAGTCAGGACATTTGTTTATTGGGAGTCGGAGGGTGAAATCCTAGCCCTAGGAAGTGCACAACCCGACATTCAAAGCCCAACGAGTTCTGGCAAGTGGCAATGACTAATCATATAAAACTATCGTAATCCATTCATCTACACTAAAAAAATTAGGTGATCACTCACTTACGTACATGTTTAAATATTAAATATTGTGTTTCTATAAAAGCAACTCAATCAAATTTCAATTATGTACAGCCAATGTTATTACGAGGCATTAAGCACCTAGAAGTTGAAGAAGAAACAATTGTTATAAGATGAGCGAGGAACGTAAATGAGTAAAATTCAAGGATAAGATAGGAAAGGAAAAATATATAAATAAATATACAAATTACAAGGTAGGCGGGACTTGGTTTTCTGCTCTTCCACGTTTTTCTCTTTCATACGCATTCCATGACACAGGAGGAAGCCAAGAGTCGTCGTTCGTATTATCATTTGCCAATTGCCACGTTTCTCTTTCATTCAAGTCAATACTGATTACCCCGAAATTTCCTCTCATTCTATTTGCGCGTTTCTTCTTCTTTTTTTTTTAATTATTTAATTTAATTTATTGTCCACAAATGCAATCACATAATTATCAGCAATTCACCCATCATTCAGTCAAAGCTGAGAATCGTAATTTCGCTGCTGTTCCTGTTTTTTTTTTTTTTTCTTCTTCTTCTTCGTATATTCTCATTCTCAACAACTCATATGATCCTCGTTATCTATTCTTCCACTGGATTTCCGTTTTGGACTTGGATACTCTCTGTAACTAGGTATGTTCCGGATTTTCTTGGACGTATGATTACTGAATTCTTCAATCCAAGCAGCTTGTGTTTGCTAGTTAGGGTTTCTTTGGCAGCTTGTTTAGCTTCTCAGAAAAAAAGTTGGAAAAAAGCAATGTATGCCATTATTTTGAACCCAGCTCAGCCAAACGCTTGCATAAGATTCTGCTTATTGATATTGTTGTTTCAGTTTCTTTTTTCTATTTTCCTCAAGTCAAAATTTCCACCTTTATGCCATTTAGTATAGAAGCTGAATTTTTGCAGGCACTGAATTTTTCATAATCTCATAGTCCTTAGAACAACAATGGGAGCGGTTTGCTCGGCCGGGATGGTTGAGAAAAATCCCGAAATTGGAAGGAAGACTTTCGGGTTTTCTGGGAAGCTCAACAACCAAAAGAGTAACCGGAAAGGAGATTCCTCTTCAGGTTCCAACACAAATGATCATGGAAAAAAGCAAAAGAAAAGAGACTCTGGTGAGCTACAGTCATCGTTTTCCAGTGAATTCAAGTTATCGACTCCGACTCGAACAGGGACAAGGAAGGTATGCTTCGCTTAATGGTCGTAGTATGTTGGGCTGTATCATTTGGTTACGAAATGCATATCATCATTGCTAACCAATATGTCCTTGAAATTTATACAAAACAACACATTTATTCACTGTGTAAATGGCTTAATTTGGATTACTGCGGTTAAAAATTGATAATAGAAGATTCTAAACAGGGCATTTAGCATTCTATTTTTGAAACACTTGGTAGAATAGAGTTGGTGGATATGGAAAGAACTACAGGGTACAGAATTTTGCGATGGAACTAATAACTATTTGTCAGAAACAGTTTATTGATGCTTTCAACTTGCAATATAACTGATCAACCATTAATAAAGGGAAGCTCTACAAACTGAAATGACAAAAGATCTTCATTAGTTTGATGCAATAAATTGATATTCTGACTCAAATTTATTGCACTGGTAGGTGTTAATTTTATACGAAGCAGATGCTGCTTCCATCCGATCTAGATTAGGGGCCTCATTAATTTTTTCGGAAATAATTCATAAATTTGTCTGCGTTACTCTTACTTTATAACTTTATTCAAGCAGTAAACTAGAAGAAGTGATTGCTACATTATTTTCTCAAACTACAAGCAGCAAAACATCAATTTCTTTTTCCTTTTTTAAATTTAAGTTCCTCAGGTGGCATCTCGGATTCTGTGATGGAGCCTCTACATTCAGATATCAATGTTTCATTTTTTTGATGTATGAAGTGTCTGCATTTCTTAGGTCACCCAGAGAGGCTCCTTTTTGGGAAGAGCAGGCGAGAGGGCAGTTGAAGTCCTGGACACACTTGGGAGTAGCATGCCAAAATTAAACACCAGTAATGGGTTTGTCACTAGCATGGCTTCTAGAGGGAATAAGATATCTATATTGTCATTTGAAGTAGCTAATACAATAAACAAAGGAGCAATTTTGTTTCAATCACTTTCTGAAGAAAACATTCAGTTCCTTAAAAAAGAGATTTTACAATCAGAAGGGTTGCAACAACTAGTTTCGACTGATGTGAAGGAGTTAATTAGTCTTGCTGAGGCTGACAAAAGGTTATTACTTCTTCAGAGAATAGTATTCCTTTTCGAGGAGCTTAAATTTCCTTTATGTAAATTTTTCTTTCTCCTATTCTGTTCGATAATCTCTGATTTTTGGGGGAATCATAGGGAAGAATTCAATGTCTTTTCACGGGAAGTATCTAGATTTGGGGATATATGTAAAGACCCACAGTGGCACAACCTAGATCGATATTTCTCAAGGTGAGTTTGCTTTCATATGATGACTTATGACAGGAATATGCTAACTCATTTTGATTCAATACTTAATTGACTACAAACATTTCAGATTGGATTTGGATGTCTTGGGCGAAAAACTACTTAGAGTAGAAGCAGAAAAGACAATGCAGGAGTTGATCTCTCTATCTCAGCATACTGCTGTAAGCTCATTCTAGTTTTAAATAAAACTGTGCATCTATTTTTTTTTATCTCCTTGGTGAACTGATGACTGAGCAAAGCCACTTTCATCATTTTGGATTTCTTGCATGTATGCTGAATGATTTTGTTTCTAAGATCTTTTGATGTATATATCTGCACTTTTGATGCATACTAGAGAGCCAAATTTATATTTCTTAAAGTGTTTGGCCATCTTTTAAGTGTTCCATTCCATACTTTTGGTATGAATTCTAAGTTCTGTATAGGTTAAAGTTAGGCTCCCTTATTGAATATTAACTAGTATTTTCTTGAAAGAACTAACTTTTTCCATTATTTGTAGGAATTGTACCATGAATTAAATGCTTTTGACCGTTTTGAACAAGATTATTGGCAAAAGGTTAAGGAAATGGAGTCTTTAAATCTTCCTCTAAAAGGTCAGAAACTTGAGAATATAGTTTCCTCGTATCTTTTCCCTACATTTCTTATATCTTTGTTATTGAGGATTTTAGTTTGGATCATGTGTTAAGATTATGATTGTATATGTATGTTTAACAATAAGGTGTGATGGAGTCGATGTTGTAATTGTTCTATCTTGAAACCAAGAAAGAGTTTCAGATTTTCAGTTCTGATTGTGAGTCTAAGATACATACTATCTGCAGGGCACCCACAAACCAAAAATATGCAGTAATCATTGACAGATCACTTTCTATGTAATTGTAGGGGAGAGTATCACGATTTTTCAGAGTGAGCTAAAGCATCAAAAAAAGCTTGTAAGCAGCTTGAAAAAGAAGTCTCTTTGGTCTCGAAATCTGGAGGAGGTATATGGTTTTGAACCTTCTAACAGTTTGGGAAATTTATAGGAAAGATAGTTCCCCATCTATCATTTGTTGAATTCAATATTTCCCTGCATTTCCCTATCTGAACGGAAAATATATTAGAAGTGAAATTTTTATGCCTCCCGATTTCACAACAGTGGACTTATTTTTTATTTGCTTATTGCAGATAGTTGAAAAGCTTGTAGATGTTGTTACCTATATGCATCAAGCAATTTCTGAGTTCCTTGGAAATTATGGTATGAGATCACATGTTTTGAATGGAAAACCAACTGCCACATGTTTTGAATTTTTTTAAGGGTTTTGAATTTCTTAAGGCATTTGCATCTCCATATAAACAAGGAATTCACTACATATTCCATCTCCCGAACTGAAGAGCCTAGTAAGCCTAGGGTCTGAAGCCTTAACTTGCTTTATTAGTCACCTGCCTCCTCTTGGTATGGCATGATCCTCAGTAAAGAAAAATTACTGTAGATTAATTTTGCCATCTAAAATGCTTTTCATGTTATTTAGAATAAAACACCGGTTTCCTCTCTGTTTGAGCTTACATGAAATGGGAGACACCAAATGTATTTTTGCTGAACGAAACTCCTGAAATAAATACACTTGCAACTTACATAATATGGAATTTCAGTTTATGAACTTTCTCACTTTTAGACAACTACAATAAGTTATACTTTGGTATGCTTGTTGCTAAAAGTCTGCTGTGGCTCTATGATAGGGATAATCTGCTGTAATGTTAAAAGTGTTCTCTCTCTAAATAATTTATTCCCATCTGGTGTGGCATATTGATTGTTTTCATTTTTCTATCCAAACTTTGACTTGTATGAAAATCTACTTCCATTAATCCACTAACTGTCATGTGAATCTCATTAAAAAGGTCATGGAAAAATCTGGGGGCCTATCTTTCTAAAATATGCTCATATTATTATTATTATTTTACATTCTTATGAAATTGTGAATTCGTGGCAGGTACATCACTTGCTGCCGTCAAGAATAGTAATGGCCCTCCAAGACTAGGTGATGCTGGTCTTGCACTGCATTATGCTAACATTATCAATCAGATAAATATAATTGTAAGTTTTGGAAGCAAAATATTGGAGTACCTCTCCTCTGTAGTATCATGCTGGTATAGTTGGTAGAGACCTTACCAACTAGGTGTTTCTGTCTCAAGAAAAAGTTTATTTCTATCAGGTATCACGGCCAACGTCTCTTCCTCCAAATATGAGGGACACATTGTATTGTGCATTACCCAAAAATATTAAGGACGCTCTTCCGTCCCGGCTGCAAACCATTGATGTCAAGATGGAGGTATGTCCTCCCAATTCTGGCTAATTCGTTTCCATTTCTTTTTATCTGCCTATTAGTTTATATTGTCCCAACTGCTTCATGAAGAATGAGTTTTATTTCATGTTGGAATATACTAAATGGAAATTACCTGTAGATCTCTATTACTCATGTCAAAGCTGAAATTGATAAGACTCTTCAATGGCTTGTTCCATTTGCCACAAATACGACCAAGTAAGATATGGAGGATGTTTGTTTGAAAAATCTCCTTGTTTCATGTGATTTATTCATTTGCTTATGTTTTCCTTGTGTTGCTATTGCTGTCAGAGCACATCAAGGTTTTGGATGGGTTGGTGAATGGGCAAATAAATGGTTAGTTATAAACCCTTGAATCCTTGACCTTTATGCATGATGATTGTGTTCACTTGTGCGCTTGTTTGCGTGAACAACTTAATAATTAGCTTGATGGTTTGTGATTATTTTTGTTATCATGTACAGTAATGACTTTGGCGATAATACAGCCAAAGAAAGTAACCTGATCCGCCTCCAGACACTTCATTATGCTGATAAGCAGAAGACAGATCTTCACATTCTTGAATTGTTGACATTGCTTCACCATTTGATGAGCATTGGAAGATACAGACATGATGCCTTGAAGCCAATGCCTACTCGATCTCCTCCCAAGGGACTTGATTTTCAGTCTAAAATGCAATTGCTATCTATAGACTATAGTAGCAAACCGCTTGGAACTCAACTTTCTCAAGAAGATAGGAGTTTATTAGAGGAGGTAGTTGCGAGGAGGAGGACTCCAGGAGTTAGCAGAAGCGAGGATTTTGCGTTGGCCAAGAAAAGAGAAGCCAGAAATTGGCGGTTTACCAAGAGTGCGGGGAGTTCACCTGGCTTGGGTACCAGACTCCACTTGGAGCACCAAAACTCGAATGTTTTGGATATTATGGATGGGTTAAGATACTGAAAGATTCTCTCATCTTTATTCTTGTTAGTGATTTTCTTTCTACCCAACATATTTTTTTTGGGGGAAATTCTTTCTAGCCAATATTAATCATTCATCTCTATCATTTTTTAAGAAAAAGCTTTTGTATATACATCTATATAAGTAGCTAAAGCCTGATTATATTTATCACTTTCCAAATCATTTTTGTACGGGACAATGGTTGAATTGGTGATGTGAAAATCTACATATTTTGCAAATGTTAATTCTCTAATTATATTTTTATTCTCCTCTCCTCTCCAAAACTAAGGATCTCTTTGGCTATAAGCTCTGGCGGTAATAGAAACAATAATGAACCTTCACTCTAAACTTCTTTGGAAATGGGAGTTTTAACTTTTGCAAGGTGCATAAATACACTTTTCAAAGCTATTTTTTTATGCATTTACCACTTAGTTAATGAAAATGAAATGGTTAGATAATGTGCTTTTGTGGTTGTTTTGTAATTTCTGCCCCTATCTACTATATGTTTAAGCAAGAAAAAGAAAGGAATTAAAGTGAAGACAGAGGAGTATTTCGTTTTTCTCGTTCAAATTAAATGTAAGAGATTATGTGCTACGAAATTTTGACCTCCACACATTTTGCATTCGCCGGATCCGGATTGCCCAGTTGGGTACCTTTGAAATATTGACACACACCATTATGGAAGGAAATCATAATCGAACATATCTGGCTTGCTTTAATTTCTAATTATTCTTTCTTTTTTTCTTTTTGTATTGAAAAAGAAATTCATTGAAGAAACAAATAAGAACTCTTCCCTCAAAGATGAGAGAGATTGGAGGAAAGGGAAGCCAACATGGGTGAAAGTATGCCAAGCGGCCTATAGTTTGGCCTACTGTAAGCTTGACTTGGCCTATTTAGTAATTTATGTTAGGTCAAGGCCTTTATATAGGCCTATTTAATTAAATAAGCTAGATTTTTATATCAAAAGCCTGACATTTAGGCCTATAGGCCGACCTATATTTATTTTTATAATAATAATATATATATTATATTTTTATATTTTTTAATTTTATATATTTAAATTTTTTTTAACTAAAATCCTTAAAATTAAGTATTGGCCTACATTTGGTTTTGTAAACCAATGTTTATTTTTGGTCTCTTTCTTAACAAACCTAAATAAGCCAATAGACCAAGTCAGGTTTATAAGATTTTGTAAATAGGCCAGGCCATACCTATTTTCTGGTCTATAGTAGGCCAACAGGCTAAGCTCAGGTTATGACTTTGTCATACAGGCCTAGCCTATTTTAAGCAAAGCCTGGCCTGACTTGGCTTATTTTCACCCTTACTCACGATTAAACTTATTTTGGACCTTTGTTATTGGATTTATGTGTATGTTCCTGAGAATCACAAGGCCAAGGGAGGTAAGCCTTGAGTGCGGATCCTAATCTTTATGTTGGATTCGCTTTTTGTAAGAATGCAAAATGTTTTCTTTAAAGAAAAAAGTTAAATGAAATTTGAACCATCCAAATATTTTTAAATTATCTAAATTTACAAAAAAAAAAGATCCAGGTCCGATAAGCCCTTCTTGCCTGTGCCTGAGGTCATGAGAAAATTAAAAAAAGGATAATTAGGCAATTCCAACACGGTGATTCCTCTTTTATTTCTATATATGTTTATGGCATTTTCATGAAATCTTGGTAATAGCCAATAGGCCAGGCAGGTGATAGTATACAACAAAAGCTTGGCGTTGAACAAATAGTGTACCACTAACTTCAAAATGGCCTGCCTGCCTGCCTTTTGCATCATGATGCAAGATTACAAACCTAATTGGATTGTGATGGGTTCAAAAGGATAATGCTTTTTAAGTTTCAATAATTTCAGGGAATCTTTTTGTGTTGGAGACAGTTTTAGAGTTTACTCAGACCCTTCAAGAGGAGAAGCTCGGCTTCAGTACTTCTAACAATGGCTCTTGTATTCTCATGTTATTAAATATCGGCTCTTGGATCACGTAACCTCAAATTTCATGTCAATTTACCATCGAATTACCCAGAAACATCACCTCCACTCCAATTATATATAATCATTGTTTTTTCGGCAATTGAGTACTAATGATCATCTATGTTTGACTATGACTCTGTTTTTTGTACTAATATAACTTACTTTATCTATATACAATACATATTATATATTAACAAACAAAAAGTGCTTCTAAATCTAAAATTACCAACAACAGAAAAACGCAATAAATTGGCTATAATCCTACCCAAAAGCAATTGCCGTTAAGAGTTTTTTTCTTAAAAAAAAAAAAAGAAGTTGCGGACACTAATGGTATCCTGAATAAGATATTATGAAGTCGTTTTCTTATTAATCAGGAGGACAGCTGTTCAACATCAATTTTCTTTCATTCCTGTCGAATTCAACTTAATATTTTAATTTCTGGTTACAAATTTTCATTTACTGTTTTTGCCAACTTAACTATATCTTAAAAATAATGTATAAGTAAACTCAAACATACCATGGTGATTGGTGAATAAACATTAAAACATATTTATGTTTGTTTATGCAGTTTCTAAAGAGTAAAGACACACCTTTTGTTTTGGCTATTTATAATCGTATTGGATTATATTTTAATGTTAAAAAACGGCATCGTTTTTATCTTGCTAAAGTTGCATATCCCTAATGTGTGTGTTTGAAGAGTCATCAAAGTCTGCTGAGCATCACCATTGAAAGTGAATTAGGAGAGTGACAGAAATTAGAATGGCCAATGCAGTCTATGAGCCTGCTGTATGTGTCGCGGCTGAAGGTGCATGCTCTCAGAGTCTTGATATATTAGATCTGCAAGTTGCGTGCGTGCTTAATTAATATCAGTTCAGTTGTTATCAAGGGCCAAGGCCACCTAGCTAGATATTTTATTTCAGTCTGTCTTTTCTGACTTGTCAATATGATTTGGATGAGGTTTGAACTTTGAAATATCCCCATTCCCATTCCCCACCCAGAACGTGTTTTCTGCCCATAAACTGTGTCGGACCAAACAGATTCAAGAGCGTTAAGGACAAGAATTCATGTTTACAAGGTTGAACTTAAAAAACATACATATAAACTATACATGTGGAATATTATTATACATGCGCTGCATGCAATGAAACGTGTCAGAATTGAAAAGCGAGCTGCATAAGACCTTATCCAGTGAAGATGGCGGAGGCTGCTGCTGCTACTTCTTATTAAAATGGAATCCACCAACCACTCATGTCTCTGCTTCAATTACAAGGTTTGACAGAAACTTCCCAGAATTTTACAGGTATCAATATAATAATTAATTTTTCCCATCAAGGGATCGAGGGGAAGCTGAGATGACAAAATGGTTTTATAGCATACGTGTACTCCATTGCTTATTTTACTAGTTTATAATAATATGCACAGAAGTATCAAGGACAAAGGAATTCATATTTTTTTACAAACATGTTTGTGCTGCTCTAAAATCAAATTCAATATTCTTGGTGCTCCGAGTATATATAGTTACCGAGAAATTTAAATGGTTTTTCTTTTCCTTTCTTTTCTTTTCTTTTTCCAAGTAATAATGCAATGGCTTGACAAGGGACTACCAATTTCCAAGGTAGCTCATTGCTATGAATTTGCAACAGCTTTACATGTAAATGAGCGTTGCCTCTAATTTCAGGACAAATATTTGCAGATTTCGCACTGTTTCTACTGCAAAAACAACAAACTTGATCCCACTCTACCAATAATTGCACCAAAATTTACACGGTTTATTCAATGCAATTTTGTTATTAAACAAGTAATATACATGTCAAAATTAGAATTTTCATCACTATTAGATATTTAAGAGCTAATTAATTGTTAATATTTTTAAATTTATTTTAATATTTTATATTTCACCATTGCCCGTATAACAGGTATATATCAGTTGCACACTTGCACAGTTAATTTTTACCACTGACTAAGTTGCACGTGAAATGAATTCTATTTTTCCTTTTTAAGTTTTTGAAAAAGAAAAAATGACAGAAGAGAACGTTACTCTACTTTAGCTAGCAGGCCCCCTTATTATAATTTGTAAGGACCACGAAAGTTAGGGTAAAAACAATTTTTCGGAGGAATGGGCCCATGGACTATTCTAATTCCCTGGGAACTGGGACTTAGGAACTCAGCAATTAAATTTACAGCAAAACAAGACCAACAGGAAAAAGGAAGGGGAGGAAGCTTCCATGTCTATAAATACCCATGGACCCTGATCCGTTCGACCTTACAGCAACCTCTC
>JASKGM010000008.1:4915336-4941507 GCA_034509205.1 Ceratonia siliqua
ATCTCGCACACCATAACAACCGACAATGGAACCCAATTTGCAAGCGAAGGGTTCAAGAAATTTTGTGCTGACCTTAATATCGGGCTGAGTTTCACATCAGTGGAGCATCCCCAGGCAAACGGGCAGGTTGAGGCAGCAAATCGCATAATCTTAGAAGGAATAAAAAAGAGATTGCAGTAAACCAAGGGCGGTTGGACAGAAGAGCTCCCTTGGGTACTCTGGTCGTATAGGACAACTCCCCAGACCTCGACAAGAGAGTCACCCTACAAATTAACCTACGGAGCTGAGGCAATGATTCCTGTAGAAGTAGGAGAACCAATCATCAGGGCAGAATACCACGAGCCCGATAACAACAAACAGCAACTGCATGTAAACTTGGATCTCCTTGAAGAGGTCAGGGAAAAAGCTCGCTTAAAGATGATCACCTACAAATAGAGAATTGCCACCTACTATAACAGTAAGGTCCAACAGAGGAATCTCAACCAAGGAGATCTCGTTCTCAGAAGAGCAGACGTCTTCAAGAAACACCTATCAGAAGGAAAGCAAGCACCAAACTAAGAAGGACCTTACAGGGTAAGAGAAGTCTTAGGCAAAGGGGCATATAGGTTAGAAACCATCGAGGGAAGCTTAATTCCCCGCACATGGAATGTAACCAACCTCAAATATTATGAAATAGACTAGATTTGAGACCAGTCTCCCCAGAACGGCTAATGCCAACCTCGAGACCAATGTTTCCCAAACATGGCTAATGCCGACCTCGAGACCAATGTCTCCAAAACGGCTAATGCCGACCTTGAGACTAATGTCTCCAAAACGGCCAATGCCGACCTCGAGACCAATGTCTCCCCTAACACGGCTAATGCCGACCTCGAGACCAATGTCTCCAAAATGGTCTATGCCGACCTTGAGACCAATGTCTCCCCTAACATGGCTAATGCCGACCTCGAGACCAATGTCTCCCAAAAACAGCGAATGTCGACCTTGAGACCAATGTCTCCAAAACGGTCAATGCTGACCTCTATACTAGCGTCTCCACAAAACGGCCGACCTCATCCAAATGCAAAACGGCCCCTTGAAAGCCTTCGGATACCGACTAACCAGAATCATAACGCGGCCCCTTGAAAACCAAAAAAAAAAATTATATATCTAGAACACGCACAATTTTAAGCAACAACGTACTCAACGCCAACTTTCAATAAATGTCAAGTTACATTGCACGAATTTAAAAGCAAACTACTCCGAGGACGAGTCTTGGTCGTCCCCCGACTCTGACACCAGGAAGGCCGGGTCGTCCTGCCCATCATCCACCGGCTCAACCAGCTCGCCGTCCCGTACCATCTTAGAAGGATCCAAGTCATCCACAGGAAAGTCCGGACGAAAGCACTTGACCTGATCGCGGCATAAATCAAATCCCTCCGTGAAGGCCATCAAATAATTTGAGCTAATTTTCTTCTCAGCCCTTTCCTTCATCCTTCCTCTTGAAGCCCAGGCGCATCTCAAACGACGATCGACCTTGGATAACTCAAAAGATAGAATCTCAACTTTCCTCTTGAAAGCCTCTAACACCTTCCGTGCCTACTGAAGCTCCTCGTCAAGTTCAACGATCCGAACTCAAGCCACTGCCGCTTCCCCGAGCTCCTTATCAGCCTCAGAAAACCTCTCCTTCAAATCAGCAACCTCGTTCCTCATACGGATGCTCTCATAGGTAAAGTTAGCAACACGTTTCTCCAGCTCCCGGGTAGCCACCAAACCACGAACATGATTCGCCACAGCATACCGGGAAAGGCCAACAGTTGAGGTTGAACTTAACTTCCGAGCATCAGAATTAAGGAGAAACTCAGTATCCACCAATGAACCCACATCCAACCTATTGTTCCAGAATGATACAGTAGGATGCCCAGCCTGATGAACAACGTCAGCAGCAAAACAAGTAGAAAACCCCGTGGACCGACCACTAAACTAGTCCAGAGAAATGGCTCTAACTTCGGGGCTGGAGAACCGGCCTCTGTCCTACACACTATCAACCTCCCGACGACGTTTGGATGAGGCCGGTTGTTTCCCTTTAGCCGAACCACCCGTTACTGCAGCCTCCTCCTCACGGTAACCCCCACATCGCCGGCAAGAACGGTCCTGATTGGGGTGGCCGAGGTTACTTTGGAAAACTCTACCTTGGCCTTCCGTAATCGAGCAAGCTTAGACAACCGATTCATATCCTCAACCGACAGAAGACCGTCTGCAACAAACAGCTAGATAAGTTAAAAGCCCAACACCAAGCACAACATGAGATAAGACAGAAACCTACGTATCAAATCCCAGGTCTTAAAGGTGACATCTCGAGCACACTTGCTAACAAAAAGCCCGATGGTCTCTATTATTCCTTGACCCTCGGTGTCAAAGTCACCAAAATCTTTCTCGCGGACTTTGCGGTAGTGTGATTTCCACCTCAGGGGAAAGCAGGGATAACCGGCCTCATCAAGAAAAAAAGCCAGTTGAACACCGGTCATCGGGGTAGTGACCCGAAAAAATTGGTTCTTCCATTCCTTGGCTGATTCCTCAAGAGATTTCATCAAGGACAGATACGACCGAGCAGATAAGTATAAGTACCTCGCTCCCTTACTGGGATCCTTCAACAAGAAAAAGTAAAAATATATATCAACCCAAGGCGCTGGAACCCTTGTAAGAACCCCTACCCGTTAGAATAAAGCTGGGTGGGGGCAATATTCACCGCTCTGAAAAACTCCATTTCAAAGGTAGACAAGGGCAAAGTTGCACCAACCTTCTCGACAAAATAGAAGTTAAAAATGAAAAATTCATTCTCACGACTGAAGTCGCACACCGACGCCCCATCCGGACAGGTCTCGACGTCGAAAGAACTATTCCCCCAATCCTCCACGGATAGGTATTTTTTCAAGGACGGCATCATATCTGCTCCGAAGGATGAATTCATGGAGCGGATATCTTCGCTCACCCACTCAAAAGACTTGTCACCCGGCCAGAGACTCCAACTTCCCTTTCGGGGGAATTATCCGAAGGAACCGACCTTGAGCTCGGATTGCCCGATCTCACCACCTTAACCTAGATTGACCAAAAATAAGAAGTTTAGCCGAGCAGTTGGTCCGTAACTTGCCCGAATTTGGCCAGCAGCCATTCGAGTAAAAAATCGACCAAACTTGGGGAGCGACCTTTGGAACATCTGAGGGATGACCGACCTATAACCATACGACCTAGGAAAACCAAATGAAACTAACAAAATGAAATACCAACCTTGCAAAGCAGCAACGACACGAGCACAAGCACTCGAAAGTAAACAAACAAATCGACAAGATGCAAGAAGTCTTCAACAGTAGAGCAACGAAGATCCTCACCCCGCTCTTGTATTTATAGCAAAGAGAAGACTGATCCAAAGGCCTGAAATAACAACATCCAACGGCAGTAAGCAAATCGTCAGAGGCTCGGGAAGCGTAAAAGTCATTTCGAAAGAAATTCGACGGCTCAAAAACCTTGCGATTGAAATCCTGGCCGCAGTCAACCACTTCCCAACCAGGCGGTAGATCCGCCAACCACTACCGACCATCTCCCTGCGTCACGGACACCGACCACGGATTTTTGGGGGCAAGTGTAGTGGACCTTGCCAAGGCCCAGTAACCAAGGCCCAACAACTAGGCCCGCTAAGGACCAATCAACACCAGCTAGCCTATAAATACACTCCTCAGGTATGACTAAGCACGTTTTCTAAGTTTTGACAAAGCTAACTTTGGCATCGGAGTGCAATACTCTCGTCCGAGCCCTTTGTTTACTTGTCTACAGGACCGACCTCATTCCTTCGACCCGACCTCAAGACCCTAGGACTGAGACGTTCATAACCCGCACACAGACATCGACACAAACTTAATTGAAGGTGGCATAAGAAATTACAAATAGGTATTTATCAAGTGTATTATTTATTTTCAACTCCACATTATTATTCATAAAACTATTTAAGTGCTTGCTTGTTCAATCTCATTATTCTTAATTTTATTAAGTTTACAAAAATATTAGTTATATATACTTTTTATTATAACAAATTATTGTTGGTGCCCAATGGACACCAACTTCCTACATGATGTCCGTTGGTCTTAGGACATTATTCATAATTTTTTTTATAAAAATAATTATTTAATTATAATTTTTTTTTATAATTGAATAATATTTTTATAAAAAGAAAAAAAAGTAAATAATACATTAGCACAAATTAAAGTTTTAATGTTTATAGAGCACCATATAAGAATTTAATACTGCAATACGCATCAAACAATAATTTATCATTTTAATTACCATACTAAAATATATATGTCATATTTAGATATCTTTTATTTGAATAATTAAAATTTTTTTAAATGTAATAAATATACCAAGAGTTTTCCATGCTCTCTCTCCAGTTATCGTTTAGACTTTAGAGCATGACTTCCTTTTGTCCCTTGAAATTTCCCGCCAGTTTCGGCTCAGAAAAATCCTCTCCTGCTCCTCCAGTGATTGTTGTGATGGTCAACACTTTATCTCTGATGGAACATTTTCTGAATTTAAATTATCCTTTTCTTTTTTCTTTCTTGGTTTCTTTTCCCTGCTCTTCAATTTTCGATCTTCACCCTCCTGGTCTCCGTCTCCAGGTGATCATCATTTTGCTGTTGAGCGAAACATGTTTTCTGGGTTACTTTCGTTTCTACATTTTTCTGGTTCATTTTAAGAATTTGGAATATGGTTGAATGCCGATCATTTCGTTTTACTGTTTTGTTTCCTATTGCATTTGCTGTTGTATCGATAAGGATTAAGAAGAAACAGAGTAACGCTCTCAAACCCATTTACCCTTGTTACACAGAAGACCCTTTTCCCCACGCTTTTCAATCACGCTAATTTCCCAAGGAATGTGGCAGTGTGTTTTAAAATAGACATTCACCTCTTGCAGTTTTCTTTTCCAATCATTTTGGTTTCATCAAGGGGCTTGGCTACCGTTCATCATTTTATTGCAGTTTTTCCATCTGTAAATGGCTCTTCTTTAACTTTCCAATACGGACATGGTTGCGTGGGTTCTGATATTGAATATACTGTAAGAAGGTTATGTAATAGATATTTCATATTAATTTCACGTTTGGACGGTTTTGTTTTTTTTTGTCTTCCTACGTCTGGCAATCTAACACTATGAATCAGAAGCTTTTTGACTATTCTAGGATGATAATAAATTGTTAATATGCCGAATGATAGATAGCTTCTGTTTGTCTAATACTTTATAGAATGCTAGTACATGATGCGGATCTCATATCTCTCTTTCCCAAAAAAGAATTTGATATGTTCTTTAAGTTGTACAGTAACTCAAATTAATGAGTTTCCAATTACATGCTTCTAGTTCTAAAGCCATCATGGCTGTATATGAGTAAATGGTCCATAATCTGATTCTTTTGTATTTTTTTCCCCATGTATCTGGTCAGGGTTCTGTGGGGGATGTCAATTTGGATCAAATTATGGAGATTAGGATCTGAGAAATAGTTGAAGTGACATGTTGGGCTTCATGTTCTTGTCTTTCCTGACACCTAGAAGATTGTATATCTATAAGGATGTTGAGAAGTTCATGATATTCTGTGGTTTCATTGGATGACATCGTGGCCAGTTATCATCCATTATGATATGCATCTAGAATTTGGTGCTTGCTGCCGAGAAGAAAATTTATAAATGTAACAATTGTGTATCTTTCTGAGTTCTCCAGTTGAAATGGGCAGTATTGGTGACATTCCCCAGAAGTCTCCATTTAAGGGGGTTGAAGACCTTAAAGAACCAGTTGTCTTGTATGGTGACTTGGATCTGTGGATATTAGAAGCTAAATCTCTTCCCAATTTGGATTTTCATTCTGAAACAATGAGAAAATGTTTCACTATGGGCAACATGTGTACACCTCCCTTTGCAAAAGGACTCAAGACACACTCTGGGAAACATCATACAAATACTAGTGATCCTTATGTCTCTGTGTGCCTAGCAGGGGCTACTGTAGCTCAAACTCGAGTAGTTCGAAACTGCGAGAACCCTTTGTGGGACGAGCATTTTATTGTCCCAGTCGCTCATTCTGTTCAGAAAGTGGAGTTTATTGTGAAAGATGATGATGTTCTTGGGGCTGAACTCATTGGAGTAGTAGAGATACCTGTTCAAAAGATTCTCTCAGGAGATACTATAAATGATTGGTTTCCAATTGTTGGCCAATATTCAACCTCCGATAAACCTTGTCCTGATTTGCATATCTCTTTTCAGTTTAAGCCAGTTGGACAAAACCCTTTAGACAATATCTGTATTGGGCCTGGAAATGATTATATGGGTGTTCCCAATACATATTTCCCTCTCCGAAAAGGAGGGAGTGTGACTCTTTATCAAGATGCACATGTACCAGATGCTATGCTACCTGAAATTCCACTTGAGGATGGAAAAGTTTTTCATCAGGGTAAATGCTGGGAGGATATTTGCCATGGAATTTTGGAAGCTCACCACATAATATACATTATAGGATGGTCCGTTTACCACCCTATAAAGCTTGTCAGAGAACCAACAAAACCCTTACCTTCTGGGGGACAGCAATCACTTGGAGATTTGTTGAAATACAAGTCACAAGAAGGGGTCCGCGTGGTTATGCTGATTTGGGATGACAAAACTTCGCATGACAAAGTTTATTTGAAAACAGTAATTTTGATTACCCTAATGATAAAATTAAACATGATTTTCTTGCTAACATAGAACATGGTTTCTATTTAGAAGTTTCTATTAATTTTTTATCAAATTCTGGGCAAGTTATTTTTATCCCATATTAGTGGTCTGTTTTTAAGTCAACATACCATAAAATATTTCAAGGAAGTATTGAAATATCTTGATCACATTGCTTAATATCAAGAAGTTATTGAAGGGAAAAAGTTCAATTAAGGAGAACATTGGGAGGGGAGGGGAGTACAAGATAGCCATCATATCTTCTTTATGTGTGAATTTGAATGGACTATCTTCTGGACTTTTACGGTAACCTTCAATAACGAGATGCTAGGCTAATAAGGCCCATGAAATGTAAGATATAACCATTTAAATTATCTAACTGATTGCAGGAAGGCGTCATGCAGACCCATGATGAAGAAACTAAGAAATTTTTTAAACATTCCACTGTTCTTTGTGTGCTTGCTCCACGTTATGCAAGCAATAAGCTCAGCATTTTTAAGCAACAGGTATGGAATTCCTGTGCATGAATTTAAAATTATGTAGGATAAAAATATTGAGTTTCGCTGCTGCATCAACCCAACATAATTATCTCTTTACTGGAAGAGTTGGTATTGATTAATAGTCGTTTGTAAGATTATATATTTTGGTCCAGGTTGTGGGAACCCTTTTTACACATCATCAAAAGTGTGTGATTCTTGACTCTCAAGCTTCTGGGAATAAACGAAAAATAACTGCTTTTATTGGTGGTCTGGATCTGTGTGATGGCAGATACGATACTCCTGAGCATCGGCTCTATCGCGATCTAGATACTGTCTTTGAAAATGATGTTCATAATCCTGTATTTCCTGTAAGTGTTTATTATCCAATTACAATTGTTTTACACAGTTGATTTTCTCACTGCATGGTAAGTCATTTTGTATTTGTGCTGTGCTGCAGTGGAAGTTACATTAAAGTAGGAATTTGAGACTCTTTATTGACTTACTTAGCATGACTGATTTGTTCTCTTATTCAACATTTGCTTGTGCCACATGCGAGTATAAGCACAAACAAATGCATTCATCTGTGGCAAAGAAGGGAAGTTTCCTAAAAGGCTAGAAACTAGTAATACACTTATGATGATTGGAAAGGGAACAGTTATATGAGAGAACATTAAATTCACTGTGTCTGTCATCTAAAAACCTAGTATATGAAGAACATAATCCTGATTGATGCAGACATCAATCCCTCCTCTCCCCCTTCCCAAAAAAGATTAAATTGGCTGAGTATTTGTCTAAGTAACAGTCCAAGCAAAATTTAGTAGGAACACAGGATAAGAGTGGAAGAATTGGAATTAGAAACTTGGGAAAGAGGAAGAAGAAGGAGATGAGCAGATAAGCAGATAGAGACATAAGTAATATAGGACAATCCTCGACTAATTAATAACTTAGTAAATAACATATTAATCCCTGTTTAAACCTAAGTATACTAGAACAAAAAATCTGTCTTTTATTCCAAGAACCCTAATTCTAGATGAGAAGATGATTTATATATTATATAATAATAAGAAAATTTAACTTTTCCATTCAAGTCAGATGAGTTACAAGACCAGAGGAGGACATGGATGCCTCTTGATTATATAGAATGGTCTATACTTGTATGGATAGAACTGGGATAAATGTAATTGGTGAAGGATTAGCACAACTCAGTCATTATATTAAGCAAAGCTGGAGCCACATGACAAAGTGGTAGAGTTCAACAAGGAAGTATTTATAGGGCTAGTCTTGCTGAACAGAGTCGTGTTCTGATAAATGCTGATACAATGTCAAAACACTCTGATGAACTCACAATGATAAAATATATCTTCTCTTTTATTATACAGAATTTGATAAAGTATGTCTTTATAAACATACCATTTTTTTTTATTCTTGTGATTAAATAAAAAATTTTGGAATAAAAAAAATATTTTTGGCATGCCAGTGTGCTTGTATAAATCACTTGGGGTTAATTAAAATATCCAATTTGCATGAGTTTATATCTGCTGGTCTCCCAGCAAGGCTTTTATTGTTTTTCATAAATAGCGTGAGATTTGTGGATTTAAAGCCAACACACTCTGCAAATAAATAGTGACTTGACTGGTCAATCCAACTTGAAAATTTGCAAATAGGAGATTTTCTTTTTGTCATCTGATCTTCATATTGCATTATAAGGTGGTTTGTGTTTAAATTTGTTGATATGTTACTTTAGTCAATGATGACAATGTTCATTCTCCATACATTTAGTATCTGCAATGACGTATAGTGATTTTCCATATGATTGGGTTAAAGAGAAAAAGTGTTGCATAGCAATTTGTAAAAGTAATTTATGTAGTGTTCTATATGATACAGTCAAATGCCCGTGGACCAAGGGAACCATGGCATGACTTACATTGTAAAGTTGAGGGTCCAGCTGCGTATGATATATTGACAAATTTTGAACAAAGATGGAGGAAAGCCAAAAAATGGCGTGACTTTAGGCTCAAAAAGGTGACAAACTGGCATGATGATGCTTTGCTAAGGCTAGATCGTCTTTCATGGCTTCTCACTCCATCTTCTGGTTCTGGTGGTGACAAATCTGTCCATGTAACTGATGAAAATGATCCTGAGAGTTGGCACGTGCAGGTATGGCGGAAATATGTAGATAGAAATCATTGACATGTATCATCCTTCTTGATAATGTCCTATAAAGATTTTGAACAACAATTAAATACAGATATTTCGGTCCATAGATTCAGGATCTGTGAAGGGTTTTCCGAAGGATATTGAGCAAGCTAAGGCTCAGGTGAGAACAAGGTTGTAAATGATGCCCACTTGTGCTCTGAGGACTTATTATTTTTTTAGTTGTTCGAACCTGATTTTCATTAACTTTGGCTGTGTGCTTTTGCGTGATTTTGAAATAAACCAGTCTTAGTCTTCTACTTCTCATCTTGCTTTTCTGCAGCATCTTCTCTCTGGAAAAAACTTGATTGTAGACAAAAGCATCCATACTGCTTATGTAAAAGCAATAAGATCGGCTCAACACTTCATATATATAGAGAATCAGTATTTTCTGGGATCGTCGTATCATTGGCCTTCATACAAAAATGCAGGTAATTAAATACATTTGTTAGCTTTTGCGTTGTTATACTTATTAAATGGATTTATTGATGTTTTGTCTGACTTGTGATTCTGTATTCCAAATGAAAAAGTTCATAAGAAGTAGTCCCATTGACAAATTATTTTTTCAGATGTAGTTGCCGATATTTCTGGCCTGCTGGTTATAATGTATTTGTGTATTCATTAGCAGAAATGTACAATGTAACTCAGAAGATACATTTGTGCATCTATGTGAAATGTGAAAATAATATCAGATTGAGTATATAATTTGAAAATACATTTTGAGGAACTAGGAACTAATTTCTATATTTTTATTACAACCATTTGTTTGCCTGTCATAATTTTCGTTCCTTTTTTTTTTCTCCTTTGGTTTAGGTCTCACTCAGTTTTTTCTCCCCCTGTTTATTTACTTCTAAAAGCTCACTAAATTAAAAGTTCATAAATAACAATTTGGAGGAAAGTCCTCTCATAGTTTGTATGATGTTATTGTCCCTGTTATATAATTCTTATGGTTTCGATTAATATAAATTCATATTTGTAAATACTTGAATTGCGGATTTTGTTTGGGCATATACGGTAAAATTAATTTTGTGTATGGTATCATGTATGAGATAAAATGAAGATTTAAATGCATTTTTACCGGGTGCACAATCTGGCATTGATTGTCATTGAGCGTATTAGTCTCAAGCGTATACTAGGTAATTACGGACATACCAAGATGTATAAAATTTGGCAGCTTATCTTTGCTTCGCTCTTTTCCCTCTTTCTTATATTATTCTTTTCTATAGTTACATGTGCTTTAGCAAATATATTTTTTTCTTGCTGACATATAAGGGCAAAATTATCTCTAAATCCTACTTTTTTATGGCATTTGAATATTTATTTGATTTTTCATATACCCATTGCTGTGCTTTTTACTAGCACATTTGCATGGGAATTTTTTTATTGATAATTTATTTTCTTTGACAGGTGCAGATAACTTGGTTCCCATGGAATTGACTTTGAAAATTGTCAGCAAGATCAATGCAAATGAACGTTTTTGCGTGTATATTGTTATACCAATGTGGCCAGAGGGGCTTCCAACTAGTAATGCTGTGCAAGAAATCTTGTTCTGGCAGGTCAGACCAATTTCTTGTCCGTGTTCCCTTCTTGCTAAATTTGCAAGTTATTAATTTTTGTACTTTTTGTGTGTGCCTAGGCCAGATAGTCATGATAGGCTGAGCATTGTTTCTCCATGAACTTATTATTACCCATTAATAGATCTTCTATAATGGTGATGTGTGAGAATATGATCTTTCCTCCTGAATTTGGAGGTGAATTTACAAGTCCCACTTTCTAGAAAGGATAATGTAATCTAGAGTTAAATTTTTATCAAGAACTTAATCAAGGTTCAAAAACCAATAGAAGTTATATCAAAATGTTCCATTTTATTTTTTGGTGACTGAAAAATCCCTACCCAAGAGAATAGGCATACGGTTCTTTTTCTTTCCCCTTCAAGTGGTTGGAAAAATTGAACTCACAAGCGAATGGTTGGATTTGGGACGTGATTTTTCCAACAAGAGTTAATACATGCCAATGAGTGATGAAGATTTATGGATTCTATACAACAAACTTATTACAACCTTTTACCCTACATTTGAATGACTACAGGCACAGACAATGTCTATGATGTACGGTCTTATTGCAGATGCCCTTAAAAAATCAGGTCTCTCTGATCACTATCATCCTAAAGATTATCTCAATTTTTACTGCCTTGGAAAGCGCGAACCTCAATCCTCTGCAAGTTCATCAGCACCAACGCAGCCAGTTGAAAACCGTGCTTTGGTATGCTAAACTACCCTTTATTTGCAAAATGTTTGTATTGCTGCAGTTATGAACACCATGAATGTCATGATGAATTTAGCACCAATCACAAGCAATTAATTCGTGGAGTGTTTGCTTCTTTAAAAGAAGTTGTTGTGTTTGCATATACAAATTCACTTGAAGTCCTCATTGGCTTGCGATATAACCTGTTAAAAGAAAGCTGCTTGTATTGTCATTTTGCGCTGGTTTTGCTTAGTCTATTATTGAATACTGAGGTCTAGGAACGAAAAGCATAAGAAATCATGCACATTAGGGAACAATAGACAGATTTTTAACTGAGTATCGGGGGTATGTTATTTCAAGTTTAATCTTAATTTAGCCTTCGAAATTGGCACAAGAGATGAGATGGTTTTGAAACTTACAGATTCAAGGCACAACCTACTAAATGGAAATAGAAATCTTCAAATAATGAAATATATTCTTATTTAATAAGTTTAAGTTTGTGGTCATGATGTCAGAGTTTCTCTGTTAGATACTTAGATGTAATTATGAAGATGTCATTATTATGTTGGATTGAATAGAATGTCTCACCCGTCAGTGTTTGATGAAAACTGCAGAATCAAAGGAGAGGGCATAGAACTTGCCAAGTTAAAATTTCTGGAATATGATCTACGCACAAAAATCTGTGATGTTATTATATTCTCAGCAATTCCTGGAACTTAGCTATTACTATTCTCTTAATGTTTTAATATAGTCTTTACTGCTAAGGCTCCTACTATAAGAGATGAAATTTCTATCAACTGTTTAGCTCACATTTTATGATGGAGATTCTATCCTTGTTGGCGTCATTATCATTATTTTGCAGTGGTGTATGTCAGTGGGGGTAAATGTGTCTAAACATAATTGTGAAGAAACTTAGCATATATTATAATATAGGTTCTAAGATAAAATGATGTTATGATTAGCCAAAGCAAGTTATATTTATATCTAGTAAGTAACGGTTCCTTCTCATCCAGTAGGAAAGAATAGTGGTAGAGAGATGGTCTTGACCTCCATGTCTGTATCTGTATGACTAACTGATGGAGAAGTAATTGAAAAAACAAATCATACTGTATAAAAAATGGGGATAACCAAGATTGCTAGCTTAGAGTAAGTTAATTTATGAATCTTTATTTCATGAAATTTCTTGATCAAATTCTTTAACCTTCAAAAATTAGAGAAAACAACTGGAAGAAACAGAAAATATAATGTTATACATTTTGTTCTTTTTTTCTTGATTCTTTCTTAAGAGTATCGATGTTTATATTTCTGATTACACCATGATAACTGATTTTTGTGTTTGTGCCCCCCCTTCTTTATTCAGGCTTCAGTTAACAAATACGGACGTTTTATGATTTATGTTCATGCCAAAGGAATGATAGTTGATGATGAATATGTCATGATGGGATCTGCAAATATTAACCAAAGATCCTTGGACGGTTCAAGGGACACAGAAATTGCTATGGGTGCTTATCAGCCAAAATATACATGGGTAGAAAAGAAAGCTCATCCACTTAGCCAGGTTAGAAGTTCCAGCTCTACTTAGCTGTTCGTTAATGTGCCAGACTACCAATATTGGCAAATGTACATCTTAATTTAAATATGAAAGTAAATATATAATCCTCGTTCCTCTCGGCCATGTATTTCAATTTTCGGGATTTGTTCTGCACATATAAATCTCTGGTGCTATGCACACATGTAATACTGAATAGTGGTAGGATAAGTTTAATTACAATTTTAATTAAAACTATGGTTCATGTGATAACAACTCAATTAAAAATGAGAGATCAAAAGCCACTATGTGACCTAGTGGTGAGGGATTTGAGTAGTTTACTGAAAGTCTGAAGTTCAATTTTCCATGCCCTCGTGTGTTAAAAAAAAGGAGAGAGAGAGATCGGATGGTACTGATTTCATAGAAGTACAACCAGCTAGTCAGACTCGTAGAAAGGAAAAAGGAATGGTGACTGAAAATAGTCTTTTTCTTGAAAAGTATAATCTTCAGGTTCTGAAGCTAGATCAAATTTTGTCCTGCCTGTGTTTGAGACATGAGGTGAATGGATATATGTACCCGGTCCACTCATGACAGTCTAGGAAGAGGTACATATTTATGATATATTTGTAATATGAGATAAGGGTTTGTAATTGAGGATTTTGGATTTATTATTTATAATTTGGGATTTTAAGTTGTTGGGTTATGGAATATGTTGTGTACTAGTGGAATTGTATTATCTTATACCAGTGTCTTAGTTGAATTAGGGTTGTTGAGTCGCCTATGCAAATTCATGCTATTTATCTTAAGATTTCACCATTTATTATTGAATATAATAAGATTATTTGTTCCTAATTACATAGTACTATATCAATAGTTAGCGTCTTTCAATTATAAAAAATTTGAAAAATTTTTTGTATGGAGTAAGCTCTATTTCCTTTATGAATCACACTCATAAAGTTAACAATAAAAAATTTTCATATAATGGGACCCCTGTATCTTGTATGATCTCACTTTTACCTTTTTCGTGAATATAGTCCTTCATGACACGATAAGCTCAGCCCGTATAAAAATTTCCCAAAAACTTGGTATGTTGCTAGAGCTCTTCTGTGGAGGACGGTTGTCTGATGATGAACCTACAAAAGAAAGAAAGTACCTTGATGATTGGTGACTCTACTATAGGCTTCGACGTCTAAGTCAGTGATCTCCATGGTGAGAAAAAACCTAGACAGATGCTCTAGCACAGAGAGAAACCATAAAATGAGAGAATCTATGTTCATAATTGAGGGTTAGCGTTTAAATGGCAGGGCTAGGTTGATGGGACCTTGGAGGGTAATTTGAGTAATTTGATCTATCAAGTAGAGCCAGCTAACGGCCACATATTGTCTATGCCCGGATCTTATTACACTGTGTAGTTGCATTGGACGACTATAATGAGTCATGCCAAAGACTTTAATTTTGGGCTCAATAGTTATTAAATGGTTAGTCCGACGTCGATATATTAAGGAAAGAGTTATGCTCTAGAGAGAGCAAAGTTGGTAGGTGTGGACCTACTATAAGGATCGGTTAATCAGTAAGCCCACTGGACTCAATTGACTAAGCTAAGTAGAGATAGGTCTACCTATACTAAGTAGGTATGCTCAAATCCTGAATTATCACCTTTATGTAGACATTAGGCAACTTAACAACCTTAATTCCACTGAGACATTACTATGAGATAAGATTTTTTTTTTCACTAGGACACTAACATGCAGTTAAGATATCTAAAACCCAAACAATTATATTTAAAATCTCAAATTATAAATAATATATTCTAAATTCACAATTATAAACTCTAAATTCCAAATATATCATAAGTAACATCAATACCATCACAAGCATAACTAATGCTTGTGATATCTCATAGTGAACACAGAATAAAACCAGATTTTGTGAAGGTTGAAGTAGCAGAAAGGTTCAGATTATGTAATTTCATCCTCTTGTTGGGTTGTTCCTAATAATTGTCAATAACAACATGTTTGTTTATGTAGGTATATGGTTACCGGATGTCACTCTGGACTGAGCACCTAGGTGGTATTGAGGATACTTTTAAGGAACCAAATAGCCTGCAATGTGTTAGACGAGTCAATGAAGTTGCCGGGTATAACTGGAACGCTTACGTTTCTGAGGAATATAGGGAGATGAGGGGACACTTGATGCAGTATCCAGTTCAGATCAGTAGGGATGGAAAAGTCAGTGCCCTGCAAGATTGTGACTCCTTTCCTGATTTTGGTGGTAAAATTCTTGGAGCACCCAACTCTCTTCCTGATGCGCTAACCACATAATTGGCCAACCAAATAAAGTTTGTGACTGCCAACAATTGCAGCCCCATAAAATGGTAAGAATGGTGATGACATTTTGCCACTTCATTCTTTCTAGAAATATAATGTGTAAAAATTATGAATAAGTAATTTCATTTAGATTATTTCATGTTAAGAGAGTATATGATACTGTCATGTTTAAAGAAAAATAGGCACAATATGTATGAATTTATAAATAATAAATATAAGAAAAACACAGTAATTAAATAATGGGCTCTATACATTATGATTTATATCTATTTATCTTTGAACTCTGATATTCTCTAATTGAGCAACTCTTAACACATCTCTATTCGATCTCACTTGTCCTCCCGTATGTTGAATAGGCCTTTTACAGGAGTATCTCCTGTGGAAAAAAGAGGGAGGATATAGAGGCTGAGAAAGAAAGCTCTGTAATATTTAATTAACACTGAAATTATCATTTCTTGTATTTTCTACAGCAACTGAAAATGGAAGAAGTGATTTTTGTATTTTGTTTTTAATAATATATCATCCTTAATTTTTATCAACCGTTCTAATTTGTGATGGCTCTTGAGCCATTTTAAGACTCATTTGTTAATATGAGGGGAAGTTGTTTAAAGCTGGCTCTCACTGGCCAACTTGCTGTAAACTTCATTTTAAGTTTGAGGTCCTAAAATAATAAGCTGTGCTATTTTCAACAAATAAATTTAATTTTACAATATTTTTATATGCAATATTTTATTGTAAAAAGTTATTTATAATACCTATTATTTAATATTAAATTATTCATTCTATTTTAAAATAATAGTCGCTTTAGAAGTTTTAGTTTATTTTAAATTATCTATCGTTTTGTATTACTAATGAAATATTAATTATTATTTTTTTAACATTTTATCCTTATTTATTATTATCTTTAACATACTCTCTTCATTTCAAATTATCTATCGTTTTAAGAGTTTTATTATGTTTTAAATTATCTGTTACTTTACATTACCAATGAAGTATTAACTATTATTTTTTCAACATTATCCTTATTTATTATTATATTCAGTAGAGTAGTAACAAAATTTTAAATTGACTTTAATAAGGGTAATTTAGTCAAGTACAACTATTTTTTGTTAGAATTGATGTTATTTAATAATTTTTTTAATTATTGTGCTATTACTTTAAACGATAGATAATTTAAAATAGAGAAAGTAATAACAAAAGTTTAAATTAACTTTAATAAGTATAATTTAGTCTAATACAACTATTTTTTGTTACAATTGAGGTTATTTAATAGCTTTCTTAATTTTTGTACCATTACCTTAAGGGGACGTTTGGTATCGGTGACATTCTTTATTATTGAGAATCATATTTTCTGAGAATTATGTTTTTTGAGAATCATGATTCCTAAGAATGTTATAAAATGTGTTTGGTTGGCCTTAAACATTTTTAGAAATGTTAGTTGGAATATTTCATTTCCATGTTTGATTTAAATATAATTTTCTTGATAATGTAATACTTTTTTACAAAATACTGTTAAACAACTTTTCATATTTTATATTGTTTCTTCATATATAATAATTAATAAATAAAAAATATAAATTAATTTATATAATTATATAATTTATTATTATAATAATTTTAATATAAATAATATTTATTTTATTAAACTTTATTATTTTTAAATATTTTTATATTTATAATAATTAATATAAACTTCTTTATTCATTACTTTTTTGTCTATTTTATTTATTTATTTATATTTTATTTATTATATATATTTTATTTATTATTATTCGATTAATTTTAATATAAATAATATTAATTTTATTAAATTATAAAAAATATTTGTATATTTATAATAATTAATATAAGTTTTTTTATTTGCTACTTCTTTGTCTATTTTATTTATTTGTATATATTTTATTTATTTATATTTATTATATATATAATTTATTATTATTTTTAATAATTTTAATATATAATATTTATTTTATTAAATATTTTAATATTTATAATATATAATAACTAAAAATATATATATGTGTGAGATATGGGCAAAATTGATTTTTTATATTTAGAAAACTTTCTATATTTATAGGAATCTAAGAATACCACCATTTTCTATGGAAATGTTTTAGTGAGAAAGTTGGCTAAAAATCATTACTAGAACTTTTAGTTTCTTGTGAATAGTTTTTAAAATATGTGTACTAAATATGAGAATTTTCATTTTTTAAATTGAGATTCTCATAAAATTAAAAATAATTCTCTTACTAAATAATCTTGATAAATATTTTGAAAAGAATGGAGTAATAATAAAAATGTTGGTATAAAAGAATATATGAAGTTATATTACTAAACAAAAATAAAATATGAATTTATCGTTTCTATAAAAGAGCTATAGCTTATTACAGATATTTTGGGAGATTTGATTAAAATGGAAATCTTAGCCTGAAATTAAATCCATCTAAAACTAAGGTTAACAAACACAAACAATTTTCTAGAGAAATAATTACTCAACAATATATAATAATTACTCTACAATATATAATGATACTTTTAATATAATCATCCTGTCATAACATTTCATTACTGAAAGACCAATTTTTTTTTAAAAAAAACAAACTTCCATCATACATTATTAATTCAAACTTTAAAATGCATTGTCTAATAAAATATTAAAATCATTTTTTAAAAAATAAATTCGTATTTGTATTTTTAAAATTAATAAAAATAAAAATCAATGAAGTTCACTGTTCTAGAGTATTATTCGCCCATAAAAGTAAAATTAACGGGGTTTATCCTAACTGTTTCTCTAAACGTTTTGAATAAGGTAATAACTAAACCAATTGCATATTCCGACGTTCACAACATAATTTTATATTTGTAATGTGTAGTATTCTCTTCAAGATGCTATCACTCAAGACCGCATAGCGCAGTGGATTAGCGCGTCTGACTTCGGATCAGAAGGTCGTGGGTTCGACTCCCACTGTGGTCGGTTGCAACTTTTTTCCTTCTGTTTTCTTTTTATGAATGAATTGATATTTTGTTAAAAATACCACTTCCCTAAAATTAAATTACCTCAATTTAATCCTCTAAATTTCAATTTTATGCTTTTGTTAGCTAATCTAACCGTGTTTTGGCAAAATTAATGACATATATATTGATATTTTTGTCCTATATTCATATTTTTAATTGAATTCTTTAAAATTAAATTCTCTTTAATCCTTCAAACTTTAATTGTATTTCAGTTTCATCCTTCTGTTAACTTGACTATCACGGTATGAATAGATTGATATTTTGATCCTCCGCTTACCCCAAAATTAAACTCCCTTAATTTAGTCCTCTAAACTATTTATTGAATTTCAATTTCATCCTTTTGTTAATTTGACTAACTACAATTTGACCCAATTCATGACATTGATGTTTTAATCCTTTAAAGATACGACTTTTCTTAATTGAATCACTCAAAATTAAACACTTTTAATTTAATCTTTTAAAATCTTAATTTCATCCCATGTCACGTAATATGAAAAAATTAATATTTTGACCATTAAAATATACTACTTCTCTCAAAATTAAATTCTTTCAATCTAATCTTTCAAATTTTGATTGCATTTCAATTTTCTCTTCATTAATTTAACTAACCACTATATGACAGAATTGATGACATGGAGATTGATATTTTGATCCTTCGAAGTTACCACTTTACTTAATGGAGTTTTAATTGAGTTCTCAAAACTTTAATTGCATTTCAATTTTAACCCTCTATTAGTTGACTAACCAATTTAATGAAATTGATACATAAAGGTGGATTGGCCACGTTCACTGTATTTTAATTGCATTTCAATTTTTATCCATCAGACTAACCACAATTTGACACATTTGAAAATATAAAGCAACAGACTGGCCTCATTAACCACATTCTCATTGCATGCCAATTTTTCTCTTTATTAGCTTAACTAACTACAAATTGATAAAATTAACGACAGAAAAATAGACTAGCCACATTATTGATAAATATTGTGATAGTACTTGACTAATTTGTGATTCCATATCATTAATTTTGTCAAATCATGTTTAATACAAATAAATAAGAAATGAAAAAAAATTAATTAGAGTTTAAAAATTAGTGTTTTCATATCCAAACAGATGTACATCCTAGTATTTTATTTTATTATTTTATTTTATTTAATTATTTTCGTCTATGTTTTTAAAATTTGTTTTGATTTTTTGAATTTTTTACTCTTTTTTTACATTTTTTAAGTATTGTTTTTTATTTTTTTATTTTGTTTTTGAATTTTTTTCTTAAATTCTTTTGATTATTTTTTAAACTAAATTATAAAAAAATAAAAAACTTAAGAAATAAGAAAAAAAACATTCGAATGTACTAATACATCCGGATGAAACTTGATAAACACTTTCAAAATCTAATCAGTGAATTAACAATTTATTTTTTCAAATATGTAAGTTCTTTCAATTTAATTATTTAAATATAAAAATCATCTCAATTTGGTCGGTCTAGTTGCATTAACATAAGTCCACATAACACATCAGTAACCCACCCCGTCATATGCCATTTGTGCCACAAGTATATATATTATCAATTAAATTCAAGTTCAATGGTAAAGGAGATGTGGAGTCAGGATATGTCTTTAGGTTCAATATTTCTAAAACCAGGAAAGGAAAAAACTATATCCGGGTGTCCTGAAAAAGGTATTAAAATACATATGGGCAACTGCCATATGCTGCTGATCTATAACGAAGTTTGCTCTCTTAATGATCAATACAAGGAAATGTATTCTAAGCACAGTACAAAGACAGGATCCAAGAAAAGTAGAACATAGCTACCCATCAATTTGAAGCATTACTAAGTATAAGAAGGAATTTGAAACTAACCTATATTCAGGCGGATCTCTCTTCAAATGTATTAGCTGTAAGATCTAAAATGCAGTATGACAAAATTCCACAGATAGGGGCCAAAAATTGACTTAGATCCGAAAGTACTTCGAATCAGTTTACCAATTCTTCACCATCACAAGTGAATTCAACATATTAAACTGCACTTTTCTTGTTTCTGAAGTTCTCCTTCAACATTGCAAATTTTTTCTTGCACTGATTCACAGTCTTTCCAGGGACAGCTGCTGCAACTCGTTCCCATCTCTGGCTAGTTTCCTTTGGGAAGGTTTTCAAAGCCTGAACTAGTGCTCTTTCCTGTACAGCTGACCACACATCTTGCTCTAAACTAGAGGATACTCCATTTGCGTTAATTGAACCAGTAGAGTTCTTGTTGCCAGCACTTTTGCTATTAGAGTCTTCCAAGTTATTCATTGTTGAGGTAGCATTGTCTTCAGGCCTCCCAGGAGTTAATTCCCCTTCTAATTCTTCTCTGGTTGTAAGTGGAGATTCAATAGATTGTGCAGGTTTCCTTTTCTCAAGAAATGCATCAAAAGATTTGGAAGAATCAGGCTTCTGGAGGAGAACTGTTTTCGTTGCCTTCATAATTTCTTCCACAGATCTTCCAGTACCAATGTATTCTGAAATAACCTCCCACCTCCGCGAAGTTCCTTTGGGATACTTTTGCATTCCCTTTCTCAATAGCTCAATCTCTTCTTTACTCCATGGTTTCTCCTTCTTCTCTAAGTTGCCTTGCGAGACACTACCATTAGCCCTTATGGAAACATTATGTTGATCATTTGTCTCATCTTTTTTATCATCCACATCTTTCTTGCAACCATGTGCATCTCTGAGAACTTTTGCTTGCTCTAACACCTGTTTGCCTTGCATTTTGTCACACAAACTCCTAAGCTGATCAATATCAAGTGACAAGCAAAGACTTTCTACATCATCCTCAGATACGTCAAGTAGATGCTGTGACAAAATAGGTCCTGAAAGTGTTCGAAGACGGGCACGCTCTTTTCGCAAGAGCTTTTTCTCTTTCTCCTTCACCTTCTTCTGCTGTAATGCAGCTTCTGCAGCTCGTTTCTCCTCCTCCTCCTTTCTTTGCCTCTCCTCTTCTGCAATCCTGGCAGTTTCTTCTTCCTGCAACCTCTTTGCCAGAATCTTAGCCTCCCTTTTTCTTTGCTTCTCAGCCCTTTCCTCTTCCTTTCTTCTCAATATTCTTGGGTCTTTCTTATGAGCATTATCAACAAGAGCACGTATTCGTGCACACTCTTCCTTCCTAGCTTTTTCTGACAATTTTGCATTCTGCCTTTCCATCCACCTCCTATGGTCTCGAGATTCAGCTTGCTCAAGGTCAAACTCGTCAGCATGAGGAAACTCCCTCCAACTTTTAAAGGTGTACCAGAAATTGTAGAAATTATCAACTTCTTTTAATGGAGTACTGTCATTGCCTAAAGATGGAACTGGTTGATTAACTGACCAACGTCCGTTCCTCATAAAAGCAGGACCAAACACCTTGAAGAAGTCTTGTGGGGCACAGTCAGTGGGAATCTCATCATCGAACTCATCTGTGGAATCATAAATCCTTCTCTTCACAGGATCAATCAACACCTCATACGCCTCCTGGATTGCCTTAAAATGACTTTCTATCTCATCCTTCTTTGCCTGTTTTGCAGCTTCAGTCTCCTCAGCAAGAAGTAGAGCAGCCTGTTTGTCAGGATGATACCTCAGGGCAGTTTCACGATAGCTTTTACGTATCTGATCCTCTGTAGCAAGATATCTTAGATGGCCCAAACCCAATAATGCATAGTGATCTTGTTGCTGGTCTCCAGAACCAGATTTCTTTTTACTCTTGCTGCTATAAGAATCAGATGATGGTAAATACACATCTTCCTTATCATCAACTACTTTTTTATCATCACCATCTTTACTATCTTCCTGAACACCAAGAAGTTTAAGTGCAGCAGAATGGAAGGCATGGCCTGCAGGTTCAAACTTCAAAGCCTTGATAGGAATACAATTCGAAGAAACAAAAATTGGCTGTCCATCTATAATCTCTTGTGAGTAGGTGATAAGCCGGAGATTGGTTTGTACAGCCATAATGATGGCCCACAGAACCAGGAAATGTGAACTACGTTAATGTTTGGTATCAAGAAACAGCTCCACTTCAATTCGTATCCCCCTTAAAAATTAAATCTAACAACTGGAACCTGCACTTTCAATAAATTTTAATTAGAGCATTTCAAGCCACCCTTAACATGATACATCATGTAGCAGAACAAAAATTAGCACAGATGACAGAACAGGTACAGATAATAGATCTACCACCTTCGGCATAGAATACACACATGTTCACAAGCCACTGAAGCAACAGAGCAGGACAATTAAACAGAATATAATAAAGATAATAAGCCCAAGTGATTGAACAGAGAGTAGTGTGTAGCAACATATCAGCTAACATTGCAAGCCCAAGACCTAATAACACTAAAGCTCCACATGGTTCAGCAAATGCTACCACAATCTTTGTAACATGAATGCAACTCTTGAACTCCAGGCAAATGAACTTAGATACTGCTTTAATATACCACGTAGAAAAGCATGCATTACACCTCTTTTGCAAAAGTTCATCCACAAAATTCAAAATTAAAAAATTAAAAAAAAATCGAAGAAAATGACAAACGGTTTCCTCTTTACTTCATCCAAACAGCTGTAAAAAGAATTGGTCAATTTGCAAGAACAATCCATAATATAACCATGCAGGTGTGCATGTCTCTAAGTACTCAAAATTGATTTGTGCCTTGCGTTGACACCAAGACTGGCACAAACAATTTTCAAAGCACAAGCCAGAGCAGATGGGAGAACAATAAATAAATAGATCAAACAAAGCTCAAAGAAAAACATATTATAAATTGAGCCACATAATCTGTTTTAGCATCTATAACCATTGAATTTCCAAAACGTAGTGGGATTACAATATCTAACATTCTTTAGAAGTCAGGTGCTCAGTCATGAGGGCAACAACAATTTATAACCAACTTAACTTCAATCAAGACCTTCTAAAGAGAGCTACCACAATTCACAGTTCCATGTAGATAATTACATGACTTCTGGGACAAACCTAATCAAGTGTTTAGCTCTAAGCTTTCTTCTGTGTACTAACATGTTAACCAAATCAAGCAGTTATAATGAAAATTTTAGAAGTCCCTAATCATGCTGAATCATTAAGCCTCAAAAGTCCAAACACGATTACATTCAGTTCATTGTAAAAACTGAAAAACAGCATGCAATAACCTAGGAAGCCAGATTTTACTATTGCAACCTAAAATAGTTCGAGTGCAATATACGGTAAAACAGCTATAAAACAAACCCAGAAACATAAACCTGAAGAACCACCAAACAGAAAAAAAAATTGGAAGACAAAACTGAAACAGATCATGGGAAAATAAATGGCAAGCGATGCGTGATGCGGAAAATTGAATCGAACCCATAATCAGATGCAAAGCAAAGAACAAGAAACATAAAAACTTACAGAGAAAAACAAGGAGGGGCGAAGGGAAGGAAGCGACCCGTCGAAAGCAGCTGAGAATGTAAAGAAAGGACAGAACTCTGAAGGGTCTGTGTATTTTGGTTCCCTTCCCAAATAGGCTGAGCAGCCGGAGGTCTTTGCTTTTCGGCCTTTTATATGGGCCAGCAACTGCCCTATCTTTGTTGTCTCTCAATAGTTTCCTCGTTGAGAAGGAATAACAAATAATAATAATAAAATAAAGTAGAAAAAATATAAACACGTTGAACCGGGTCAGATACGGATCTCGGGTTAATACTTAGCTAAGTCCCTCATTATGTTTTTAAAAATTATTTTTTATTTTTTATTATACAAAAATAAAAAAATTTGTTTGAGTAATTATTTTTATCAGTTATTTTTAAAAATTATTTTTAAAAACAGTAATTAAAAAATAAAAAAATAAAAATAATTTTTTTGTATTTTAACTTGTTTTTATCATTTGTTTTATAAAAAACACGAAAAATAACTGATAAAAAATATTTTTACCTAAACAAGTTTTTTATTTTTATGTTTTATAAAATTATTTTTTAAATTTGTTTTTAAAAACTATTTTAAAAAATAAAAAAATAAAAATCGTTTCAAACAGTTCCTAAATTATCGGACACTCACTTAAAAATGGATAATATTATTTTTATTTTTAAAATTATAGTCATAATTTTTATGAATATATAAAAAATTATTTTTAACACTATATAATAAATAAATAAAAACTATGAATATTATTTAAAAATAAAAAATATATCAAATATTATATTATTAAAGATAATTTAAGCTACTTAATAATATGAGTAAAATACTCTTTCCTCTCCTAATATATGATTTAATTACACTCTCATCCCTCTATTTTGAAAACATATACTACACTCTCTTGTAAATTAGAAATAAGTTACAACTAAATATAAAAATGAAAATTTCATTAAAGTTAACCGTTATCTTCTCGTCAAATGTTTAATTTTTCTAATATGACCAAAATATCATTTTTAAATTTTTTGCCTTCCATTGACATTATTACTTATTTCATACAGTAAAAAACAACACAGATTAAATGATCTTGAATCCAGGTCTCAAGATTATAAATTTATAATCCATTTCTTTAATTATTATAAATATAAAAATATTTAATAAAATAAATATTATTAAAATTCTTAGAATAAATAATATAAAAAGAATATAATATATATATATAATATATATAATATAAAAAATATAATTATATAATTAAATATAAGTAAATATTAAATATTAAATATTCTAATAAATAATTTATAAATAATAGACATTAACCAAAAATTAAGATTTTAATATCATCAAAACTATGAAAAAGGAACTTTTTTCAAGTATTTTTTTAAATTTCAAGTAATATTTTTTTAAAACAGAAAAAAAAATTTGAAGTAATTATATTTTTAAAATAGAAAAAAAATTTCAAGTAATAATATTTCTAAAACAAAACAAAAAATGAAAATTTTTTTAAGTCATGATATTTTTAAAACAAAAAAAATATTTTTCATGTAATTATATTTTTAAAATAGAACAAAAAAAGAAAAGAATTTAACTAATGATATTTTTAAAACAAAAAAAGAAAATATTTTCAAGTAATGATATTTTTAAAACAAAAAAAAATTCAAGACAAAAAAATAAGTTTTTTTAATTAATTATATTTTTAAACAAAAAAGAATGCTTTTTATTCATATAAGAAAACAAAAAAAAAGCAAAATTTTCTCATTCTTATACTTTTCTTTTTGTTGAGTCATACTAGGATCTTGGAAGTGAAAGAGATAGTTGTAAGGGTAATTTTGTCATTAATTTTTTTTATTTAAAAAAAATCTTAATAAAATATTCTTAACCTTAGAGAGGAAGAGAATGTAATTAAAACATTTCTCAAATAATAATAAAGTATTTTACTCTAACAATATACACATTGTTATGTAATGTACACTAATAAACAAAAAATAATAATAATCTAGACCCTATTGTTGAGTTTTATTTTAAACAAAAACTTATAAAAGTTGAGTTCAAATTCTTTAAATTTTGATCAAATTCATCAAATCTACATGATATAATATGACATAAAAAGTAACTCAATTAATAATAATCAAATTTTTTATGCAGGCACCATCAAAGAAAAATTTATGCAAACATTCACTTATTTATAAAATAAATTATGTGAATGATATCAAATCAATTTACAATAATCAAGAATAATGAACTTATTAATTAAAGACCTATTTATAAAACAAAATAAA